>JAOWBN010251190.1:0-11594 GCA_028565015.1 Pinguicula moranensis | reverse complement strand
AATTTGCGATAAGTCGGAGGGCGTAACAACAATTTTGGAGGACTTTGAGAACTGTGTCGTACAATCAAAAAAATGGGAGGACCCGCCTGCAAAACTCGCAAAATGTTTGGGGTTCAATGTGAAATCATAGAAGTTCAAGGTTATTCTGCAATATCCGACCGTTGGAACGATAGCAAAGTCATTATTATGTGTTTTTTAGGGGCAATTCTATCTTTTTACCTATTGTAACCAGGGGTAGGTTAGTCACACACATTGATATACCCGTGTTTGACCGATTACCTGCGTGAGAATTCGATGGTTTCCCAAACTCTTCAGATCCGTCATCTTCTCCGGCTGGAAGTACACCAAAAACTCCGAATCCAGTGGCCACCGAGCCATCTTCACTATTTTTTGCCTCTGCGGGATGGCTCATGGTGGTTGTAGATCCTCCGAGCTTCTGGATTTTGTAAAGGTCGTACCACCAATCCGGGTAACCAATCTTTTGAAGCATTTATCGGTAGAGTGGCCTATTTTTGACAATTTGTGCAAAAAAGTTTCTTTTATCTATCGCACCTGTCCGGGATGATGGTTTGCCACTTGTTTGTGGCGGAATTGACCGGTTTTTACTCATCAAGCCGCTCCCAATACTTGGCTGGTCACTGCTGCCAATCTGACCGCCGGAGTGCAACATTTGGTAGCGCACTGCCTTGCACCGGAGATTCTCGTACGCTGTTTCAATAGTGGGTAATGGAGTTTCCTTCAAGATTTTGCGTTTGACAGTGTCAAACTTGTGATTCACGGCTGCAAATAGTTGATACAATCGTGCCTCTTGGCGCAACCGTTGATAAGTTCCTATATCTTTCGGGCACGTCATGGGATTTGGCTCTCTGCGGTCCACTTCTCTCCAAATACGTTGTAACAGATTGTATACTTCCTCCAGCGAGCCATGCCCATGACGTTGTTGGTTTGCTTGAACCGATAAATCATTAATTTGAAATGTATCAGATCCACTGCTAAACGTGGTTTCAAGTCCAACCCAGAGATCCTGAATAGTTGGATATTCGACAAATTGACTAACCAAATTTCGGTTGATATTGTCTAAGATCCACGAATAGACACATAAATCAACTTGCTCCCACCTGTAATAGTCAGCATCACTCGGGGATGGGGGCGGGGGTTCGCCCGTCAAGTGGCGAAGGCGACCCCAACCCCCAACAACAACCTTCATTAATTGTGCCCATAGTGGATAGTTGGTATTAGGTGTGCTTATTCAAAAATTCCGATCGGAAATGGGTTTTTTCATTTCCATCCCGAAATCAGTTCGGAAGAAAATTTGTGTTCTATTTTCGTTCCGAATTACCCTATTTTCGTTTTTTGGAATCGGAAGCAAAAATTCCAAATTTTTGATTAGAAATGGAAATGGTAATTTTCATTTCCGATTTCCGAAGAAATGTTTGGAATGAAAATGGAAATGGAAATGAAATTTCATTTCCGAAAATTTATCTTCCATTTCTGAAAATCTATGTTCGATTTTCCCATTCTTTTTGTTGTTTTCAGTAATTCTGTAGTAGGTTTTCTAGGATTATTACGACAAGGTTAAAATTCTGCAGGAGGTTTTTATGCTCCATCCTTGGAAACTGTTTTAAGAGATGCTTGTCGTTCCAAACCAGTTCCTAAATGGGTCTCTTTTATCTTTTTAGGTTTATGCTCTATATTCTTTCTGATAGAACCAGGATCTTATTCAAAAAATTCGAGCCAAAAACCAAAACAAAATAAAAAAATTCAAACCCTAATTAGAAAATCATAATCAGAAAATGAAGAAATCAAGAGATACAAAAAAGAGAATGAGTTCCAAACCGAGTATGCGTTGCGTGATTTAGAGTTGAAGAAGATGTTGTACAATGAAGAGATGAAGACGAATTGGCAGCCGGCAACGGGAGGAAGAGGCCTTACGATCATGAAATGAGAATTGGGAAATCCTATTCAGAGAAGTTCTAATTTAGAGTAGAGATAAGGGTGAAGTTCAACAACTCGTGAAATGAGTGAAATGAGAGGTGAAAGTTAAAAAAATGTGACTTCTATTTCCATTTCCGTTTTCAATTAAGTTTATATTCTGAGTATGGAATCAAAAATTTCCATTTTCGTTCCGATTAAGATCAGAAATGAAAATTTCCTTCCATTTTCATTCCATTCTACCGAACAATACTTTGGAATCGGAATCTGGAAATGGCAATGTTTGGAAATGGAAATTTCCGAATTTCAATTTTCAAACAAGCACCCCTAGTTGGTATTATCCATCTTGATAGTGAGGCTAATGGATTATTATTTTCGGATGTTGGTATTTGTTTAAGAAGAGTGGCTAATTGGTCTGGTAAAGCCGGCCAAGGGATGGACTTTCGGCGTGATTTGGCCGACATTTATTTCCTTTGAATATGTCATCGGACAGAAGGTTAAGGGATTAATAGATGATGAGATTGACATGCCGATTTGAAGAACCAGAACCTATCTGATACCATAATAGCTTGAGAAAACATGTAAAGATTTGATCTCAAACTTTCTTACTCGTTTCATTCATTGTCAAAATACATATAGGAAGAATGACTAGCTAACTAGGAAAAGGATATAAAAATTAAGGTAAGAATCCATAATTTGTGATTCTTACCTTAAGTACAAATTTGACTTAATGAAATGCTATCCTTAATTGGCTCATAATAATTAACATAGGATTAGTCATTTAACTGAAGAAATGACTGCGTATTTGATTTTACTTCTGTTGCTTTGTGTGTTTCATTATTTTCTCTCATAGAATTTGTTTCGTTAAGTTGAGGTCTTATTTGAATTCTATGTGCAGGCAGAGCGATGTTTGATGTAAATTCCACGCCCGCCTGCATTTGCCTGTGCCCCGCATCCGCCAATTCCGCGTCCGCGCAGAATGCAGTGCGGATGCGGATGAAAAATCGTATTCTGCAAAGTTATGCGGGCGGAATGCGTATAGAAGATTTTTTTGTTTGCGGAATCCGCATCCGCCCGCATAAGTTTATTTTCATATATTTATTTTTATTTAAATACAAAATATATGCGGGCGGATTTCGCAGGGTTCCGCATCCGCCCGCCTGCAATTTTTTTTATTTATTTTTATAGGTATATATAATTACGCAGAATTTGCGGATTCCGCGTAAGCCTGGCCCGCGAAATTATGCGAAATTCGCATCCACCCGCCAGCGAAATTAGGCAAAATTTGCGGATTCCACATCCGCCCGCGAAATTACGCGGAGCGGGCGGATGTGGAATACTGTTAATCGCGGGTGGATGCGGAACCAAAAAGTCGGTTCCGCAACCTTTGCAGGCAGAATGCGGAACAAGCAATTCCGGTTCCGCCTGCTCCGCTGTCCAGGGCTAATGTATATTAAGGGGGTTTACAAACATTGTAAGATAGATTTCGGCTTTGAGATTATATTCTATTGAGTTGGTCCTCTTAGTTCTTGAAATCCTAAACTTATCAAGTTAATCATGTGGCATTCAAACAACCAAACTTATCACCTTGATTCTTGGAAGGTTCTTGAGAGTCTATTTAGGGTTTCTTGGTGTAGCATTTTTATCCTTGATATTCTTGGTTCTCATCTCATTACGTGACAGGTCAAAGTCCAACATCTTGTCAACACGATCTTGGGGTTCTAATCAAACATTGTTATCGGATTTCATCACAATTGTTGGTGAGATTCATATAATTTGATATAAGAGCTTTGATAAGGCAAGGTTGACTATCTTGTTTTTTTGTTCCATGCTTAAAAAAAAAGAAACGCAAAAAAGGAAACGCAAAGCAAAAAAAAATGAAAATACACGATTCTAGCAAGAAATTCCTTCATTTCAATCTTGTAGTCACCTTTTCTCAAGTTCTTGATCTTTTTGATGAGTTTTGGTTGTTTCTCATTTTTGAATTGTTGCTAGATTATTTTGAGTTAGTTTCTTGGAGTTCGATTAAGAGCAAAAGAAGACACAAAAAGAGTGGAAAAGCAAGAGTGTATGAGACTATAAGAGGGTAAATGTTGTTTTGAGTAAAAACATGAGTGTGAGTGTATCAACTCTTGAGAGAAACACGTGAGGGAGTGCTTGTGAGGATTCTAACTTTGTTTAGCATATTCGAAGAATGTCAAATAATCAAGAAGAAGTCACAATCAAAGATGTTCGACAACCTGTAGATCCGAGACTCCAAATGCAAGCGTTGATAGGGGAGATGAGGAGCATGATGAGGGCTGAATTAGAAGCTATTCATGGAAGACTGGATAGGGTGGAAGCAAGAACTTTTAGGGACAACGACAAGACATCTCCAATAAGCAGCAGGGAGGGCATGTTCCAGGGAAGAATGTTGGGGAAGAGGTAAAGTCGGAAGAGTTTGGTGAATCATATATGAACCCGGGGTAGATTTGAGCGGGGGTATGGTAGTAAAGGAGTTGGGATGGTAGCCTGAGGAGGGATAATGATTTAGTAAACATCAAGATTAAAATCCCATCTTTTCAATGTAAAAATGACCCTGAAGCTTATTTGGAGTGGGAAAGAAAAATGGAGATGGTGTTTGATTGTCACAAATACTTGGATATAAAGAAGGTTAAGTTGTTTGCAATTGAATTCACCAATTATGCCATGGTTTGGTGTGATCAATTACTGATTAATAAAAGGAGGAATAGAGAGCCACCCATGGACATTTGGGAGGAAATGAAAGTCATTATGAGGAAGCATTTTGTAATGATACTATTATAGGGAATTGTATCAAAAGTTGCATATGTTAGTTCAAGGATCCAAGAGTGTGGATGAGTATTACAAAGAGATGGAGGTAGCTACGGTCCGAGCTAACGTGAAAGAGGACATCAAAGTCACCATGGCTATGATACTGGTCAAATCATGAGATCGCAGATATAGTTGAATTGCAACACTATGTTGAGTTGAAGGATATAGTGTATCAAGACATAAAAGTGAAGGATCAACTCAAAGGAAAGGGTTGGTTAGAAGAGAATATCCTATGGCTACTACCAGTCTACGAAGCCAAACCTCTTCACCATTTTGTCTAGCTTCTTTGGAGTAGATATGCTTGAGATCTCGCCTAGTTCAGCGAAAGCCTGTCGCATTCCCTCCTCTGTCCAGTCCTGGGGGAAGCTGGTGAAATAGAAGGTAGCACCTTCTTTGCGCAGAGTTTGCGCATCAATCCATTTCTTCGCCGGTTGTTTAGGTTCATCCGTCGTCACTGGTTTTGTCGTATTATCTGTCTCCAATGTTGGTACGACCGGCTTTGCTGGGTCATGTTTAGGCGGTATCATTGCCTCGCCCTGCAAAAAATTTTGCAAAGGAAGAAACAAGACATAAAAGTGAAGGATCAACTCAGAGGAAAGGGTTGGTTAGAAAAGAACATCCTCTGGCTACTACCAGCCCATGGAAGAAATAGGTACCGACATTGGAGCCTCCACTGTAGTGATTTTGCGCTCAAGCATAGTAAGATTCCCAAAAAATTCTGCAAAGGAATTACGGAAAAAACCCACCAGAATCACTACAATGGAGGTTGTGGCTAAGAAATAGGAAACAAAGTATGTTGTTGCGGACCCGATAGAAAAGGAGACAAATTGGCTCAAATGGTGCTTGGTGGGTACTTTGCAAGGAGTGTCGCATGAACAAATCATTGAGAAATTATACTAAACCAAGAATTTTCTAGGGTTCAATCCTGCCTGCTCCCAGATATGCAGGTGCTTGTCCAGACCAATTCGGAAAATGAATTGGAAGCTTTCCTAAGTGAAACAACAAAATGGAAGCAGTTGGGTTTACTGGGTCTCTGCAGATGGTCTCCAGATGCAACAGCACATCCAAATGATCGGTGTATACGACTGAGCGGAATCCCAGTGTAGTGCTGGAACCGCAGGATTTTTAATGAACTTGATGAGCCACTTGGGCAATTGATCATTGTAGAAGAACGATCACCGAATTCCAGGACTATGACTCGATTAGGATTCTGGTGCGGAAAAAGAATGCTTTGCAAGTGGTGCCGAATTTATCCTTGGTTACCATAGTAGGAACGTACCCAATTCAAGTGAGAGAGGAAGCTAGAACCTGGAAAAAAGCTCCGAATAATCTGGAACTCGGTAGGATACCAAGAGAGTTCACTGGATGATGGAGTATGGCCTACGCTCACTCGAAAAGCGGTCAGGAATAATGGAGATGATAAGGAAGTTGTCCAGGATGTTAGGGTAGAACCAGCATGCCAAAGTATTGCGCAGGATGGACAAAGCAGCAATCCACTAGAGGTAACAACTCAGACATCCACAGGAGATCTTGTTCCCTAATCACCGGCAGAACAACAAGAGGAATTATCAGTAGTAAATTGCAATGATATCTTCACTAACTTGTTAGGAAGTCTTGGGAAATACCCAAAGTCAGGGACTGAGATAGCACCTAAGGAAGTAACCCCAGTTACCTACAGCTAGGCTACGGTCAGAACAAGCTCAGAAAATAATGAAGAAAGCGGCAGGCTCAAAAATCTGCCAAACAAATACTCTAGAAGAAGCAAAAATAAAGGGGTTAACTTAGAAGTACAGGGCATGCAACCACCACATCTGACTGAACAAGTATGGGGAATGCAACTGGATAGTATACAGGGCGATTACATAGCAAAAACGGGGATTGCTGCAGCAAAGGAAACAATAGCTGAGAGTATCAATGATTAGCTGATTGCATGGAAAATTCAGAATATAGAAGGAGAGCCAGATTGTGACGTGGGTAAATTTTGGTGCCTGATGGAAAATTCAAACCAGAAAAATTTGAATATGAAGTGGAGGTTGTTAATAGAAGACATCCTATTACCATCTTGAAGTTGTATGACTCATATCCATTAACCAGCCTAAAAGGATATAAGGGATCGCCAAAGAAACTGAGAAGATCAGCACGAGTGTCTAAGGCACCAAAATCTTATAATTTATAGTCAGGCTTTTCTTTTGGAATAGCATACTTTTCTTTTGGAATAGTAGAGATCTAAGGAAAGCAAGACCATATCTCAAAACCTGGGTAAGATCCCATCAATTTGGCATTATGGCTATAGCAGAGCCTTTTCAGTCACGAAGCAGAATAGATGCACTAGCTCATTCACTTGGGCTACCCTAATACATCCACTAATGCGGAACAACATGACGAATTGTGGATTCTATGAAAAAAAGAAGAGAAATTTCAAGTTCTCAGCAGACACGAACATGCTATGATAGGTAGATGGGAGGTGGCAGGGATAGAAACAATTGTAACTTTTATATATGCTAAATGTAGCTATCTTAGAAGAAGAGCACTCTGGCAATATTTGAAGGATGTAAATCCCACTGGCTTAACATGGATTATCGTAGGGGACGTCACTGTTATCAGGTCTGATACTGAAAGAAGAGGAGGAATGCAGAGAGCTTATTGCCAAGGCATGAATTTAATGACTGTATTCACAGTTGTGCGCTATTGGACTTGAGGAAAAATGGTATGAGATATTCCTAGTGTAATGGACACACATGACTAAACCGAAGGTGGCCACATCTTGACAAAGTTTTAGTGAACACAGAATATTTACAAATGCAATCATCAAGATTTTTATCAACTGCTTCCACGAAAGTTTTCAGATCATTGTCCAATTACCCTGCAGATGATGTAGCCACTAGAGACCTATGGATATAGACAATTTTGATACTTAGATATGTGGGAATCGTCAGAATCCTTTGCCGAACTAGTTAACTTGGAATTCCATATCAGGGACGCCTGGACTACTATTGATAGGTTCAAAGATAAAAAAGGTGAGAGTTGCTCTAAGGGTTTGGAACAAGGTATCCTTTGGCAAAACTGAAGTGCACATCAAAGCCTTGAAGAGGAAAGTTGATAAACTAGAATTAGAATTGCAGAATAATTATTTGGATAATACAGAAGCAGTCTATCAGAGTGCTAAAGCATAACTCAGTCTATGGGAAAACAGAGAGTACTGTCGCCTACAACAATTCTCCAAGAAAGATTGGTTGAAAGATAGGGATAAAAACACTGCACTTTTTTCATTCAGTTATCAGGCCGTGACAAAATATATCAAATGTTGAACAAATGAAAACACAAGAGGGAAGGTTGATAGAAGGGCACAAGGCTATTCATGAGGAAGCAGTGAATTATTTTAAATTTTATTTTATCTCAACACAGAGGCAACAACTTACATTTGGTAGGAGAACTGAATTCTTTGTTTGAACATAAACTCTCTGAAGAAGCCAACAACCTTATGCTGCAGATGCTAACTAATATGGGAATTAAGGAAACCCTATGGTCTATTCCAAACAATAGCTCCCCGAGTCCGGATGGTTTAAGTTCAAGTTTCTATAAAACTACTTGGCAAATAACAGGGACAGTTTTGATAGCAGCCATCCAATAATTCTTTACAAGCCAAGAGCTCTAGAATGTTTGCATCAAACACAATAACATTGATTGCAAAAGTTGAACAGCCTGATTCTTTTGACATGTACAGACCAATCAGCTTGAGTACAATGATCTACAAGTTGATAGCTAAGGTTATTTCCTCACGGCTTAAGGATCACATGCCTTACCTGGTGAGGGAAGAGTAGGGAGCCTTTGTGAAAGGTCAAAGTATTATTGAAAATATAACTCTGACACACGATATGATCCAATCAATTTATAAGAAGCATAAAGGAGGCAATGTTGTGTTGAAACTAGACATGACCAAGGCTTTTGATAGAGTCAATTTGGCATTTTTGGAAGCATTCATAAGAGCGAAAAGGTTTAAGGAGGAGATGATCATATTACTTAGGAGATGCATACAAAGGCAGTGGTTTATTATTCAACTCAATAGAGTGTCTATGGCTTTTTTTTAATTGGGTCAGGGACTCAGACAAGGGGATCCCCTATCCCCTTACTTCATCTTACTGCAGGATACACTTTCACAACTCATTAACCAAGAGTTTGAAAGAGGACGCATAGCTCATTACTATCACCCAGTTGGTGTACATTTAATTTCTCATATAATGTATGCTGATGAAATCCTAATTTTTGTAGGTGCAAATAGAAGATCCATGAGAAATTTGATGAAGATGATGGATAAATACTATTCTTGGTCTGGGCAGTCACTCAACAAAGCAAAGTCAATGCTTTATTTGTCAAAACACATCCCAACAGTGAGAAAGTGAACAATAATGAGGATAATAGATTTTACAAAGAGGAAATTTCCCACGGTTTATCTAGAAGCTCCAGTGTCTTCAGGCTGGTTAGGTAGACAGGCACTAGCTTTACTACTGGATAAGCTAAGAAAATGGTTGGCAGGATGGCAAGGTAAGCTGATGACTCAAGGGGGGCGCCTAGTGCTAATCAAACATGTCCTGACAAGCCTCCCAATACACATCATGGCTTCCCTCAAGCTACCACAGTGGGCACTGATAGAAATCAGAAAACTAATGGTCAACTTCTTCTGGGGCGAGGTGAATGGAAAGAAAAAAATACACTGGACGAGGTAGCAAAAAATCTCAAGCAAACCACTGAAGGAGGCATAGGAGTCAGGGACTTGGGTGAGATGCAGAAGGCATTGGGAATGAAGTTATGCTTCAATCTCATAGCCAACAGAACACTTTGGCAATGCTTTCTGGTTGCAAAATACAACAGGATACATCCTTTGATGCTGAGGGCTACAAGACCAATTGACTCTAGGCTATTGAAACACATTATGGGATATAGGCAAGAGATCGTTGACAATATTCACAGTATCATTCATAAATGAAACACAAGTTTCTGATATTGAAAATGGCTTGCTAATGGAATCCTTGCAAGCAGAGTAGAGGACATTCTGGAGAGTGTTGCTGAGCTAGCTGATTTTGCCAATGTTGTACTATGGAAAGCAAAAGTTGAGGCTAGCAGTAGGTGAAAAAATCACATGAAAAATCATATTATTAGCTCCTCTAGCAGGCCATCAAAATGAGAATGATGCCCTCATTTGGAAGCCCGAGCAGACTGGAGTTTTCAGTGTGAAATCTGCTTGGGAAATAACAAGAGCACGGGAAAGAGAAATACTGGTTGATGAATTATTCTGGCATAGTTCTATACCAACAAAACTAAGCTTATGTTCTTGGAGAGCTTGGACCGTATGTCTTCCATCGGATGATAACATAAGAACCAGAGGAGTGAGCTTAGCATTTTGGTGTCATTGTTGTAGTATCAAAGGTCAAGAGACTCTGAATCATATCCTTTCAGACTCCAACATGGCCAGTAATTTGTGTAGTAGGGCTGCATAGGTTCTGGGAGTCACTTTTGCAAGACCGAGAGGATGGAAAGAAAACTCACACAATGTTAGAGAATGAGAAGCAAGTCTGGATTAAAGGGGCTCATTTCTTTACTTATTCCTTCTATCTTAACTTGGTTTCTTTGGTTATGTAGGTGTAAAGCCAGATTTGAAGGTGTCTTGCAGAGTGAGGAGCAAATTTAGTTGCAGGTAAAAAATACACTAGGATCAACTATTGCGAATGCAAACATAAGTTTCTCATGGCAGGTCCAAGATGATCATTTATGGCACCAACTGGGTATAATCTCAAAACCACAACGGCAGAGCCAAGCCAAGCTCATCTAGTAGGAAAAACCTCCTCCGGGAATGGTTAAAACCAACACGGATGGCAATTGTTTTGGAAATCCAGGCACGCCTGGCGCGTGTGGCATCATCAGAGACTCAATGGGTGACTGCCTGGCAGCTTATTCAGTATACCTAGGGAAAGGAACTAACAACGGAGCAGAGCTGCAAGCAACAACTGAAGGACTAAAGTTGTATCACATCAAAGGATGGAACGATGTTATCCTAGAAACTTATTCCCTATTGTTAGTCAATTGGATTTAGGCAAACTCATGTACGCCATGGTATCTTTGGGACTTCTGGAAGGATTTCATAGCACAAACAATAGGCCTAAGGTACATGGTGCAACACCAATATAGGGAAGGAAATGCAATTAAGGACTACCTAGACAAACAAGCTACCTCCGGTACATCTTTAACCTACTGGAGCAACGAAGCCCTTTCAAGAATGATACAAGGCATGATCAGATTGGATAGAATACATCTACCTTCTATCCAGCACTGTTGAACACTGTTATAAATAGGTGTTTGGATTCAACCCTGCTACATAGATGCAGGGTATTGTTTTGGGAACTAGAGCTTTGTTTAGCATATTTTGTAAAGGTTTTGGTCCTCACTTAAAGAGAACTATATGAATAAAGAGAGGAAATTTTATCAAATATATACATATATATCATTGTAGATTATATAACACCTCACTAATCACTCACTCCATCTCAATGTTTTTATTTTTCATACCAGTATGATCCTACTAAATTGGTTCTAACCAAACCAATAATAGTGAAAACTAAATCCAAAGGCACCCTTGAAGAGATTGACTTGAATCAATGCCTCTTAATAGTGTCTTCTCTTCCTTAGTTAAACAGCTCGACGAAGATGTGAGTTCACCCAGCGACAGATTTGGTAGTAGCGCAGGAGGGGTACGCCCCCTCCTTAAAATTATATATATTACACTTGCATTAATTTTGAAAGGTAGGCGATCCTCTCTCTCTCTCTCTCTCTCTCTC
>JAOWBN010251179.1:0-11594 GCA_028565015.1 Pinguicula moranensis | reverse complement strand
TCTCATCAACTATAGTGTAGTGACACTTAAACTAGAAACATGGATGCTTGTAGTTGACAAGTACATCGGATTGACCCGCATAGAGATCACCATATTGTCGATGGTTGATACTCTAAAGAATAGTGGATGTAAGTGATCCTTAGACTTAAGATCACCACATAGAGATCTTGAGTATGGAGGTCACTCTTTGATTCTATCCAGAGTTACGCCGCAAATGGGTAACAATGGGTAGCCTTTGGAGTGATTCGAAGTACGAAAAGGTTGTGAGTGATCAACCAAGAATTCACCTCTCCTAAATCCCTTGGAGAAGATATTCATATCTTGTAAGAAATCATAGAAACCTTTGCAAAGTACAAGTTTAATTAAAAAGCGTTTCTAATTAAAACTTATTGACATGACTTCCATTACTAGAAATCTTATGTATATTTATGAGGATAACAAATAGCCTCAATATACCAGATTGGGATATGATTAAAGGTGAATGGATATTAATAACACGTGAACTATTTTTTGAAAGTATAGTTTCCATGACTATTCTCAATGCTTGGGGGCCATGATATTTTGTTAAAGGTCACTCATGGTCTATGAACTCGAGCTATGGGTTAATGATTTATAAATGTATAAATCATTAAACATAATTTAATTTTGTTAATTCAAGGTTCATTGCCAAGTTATTGAAAATCTATAGGGTGACACACATTAACATAATTCTATTGAGGTATTATTATGAAATGTCCGTAAAGGTTTGGGGCCTATTTCATAATATTCAAAAGTTTAGGGATTATTTTGCAATTACTGAATTGTTCGGGTTTTTTCTAAAAAATCCAAAAACATTAGGGGTTATTTGATGTTTGTTAAGCTTCAAGGACATGTGTCAAATGTTGATCCAATTTTGGACATGTGTTTGGACATTTGTCAAATGATATTCTAAATATTGGAGATGTGTTTGGACATGTATCATTTTCCAAGGCACATGAAACCTCTTTCAATACTCCAAGACATTTATGTGTAAATTTTTTATGCACTTTAATTAGCATTGGTCGAAAATTTGAGAAATTCTTTTGTCCGAATTTGTGCTAAACCCGAGAGCGAAATTTGGATGAAAATGATTGAAATTTTGGAGAAATTTTCAGCTCACTTACTAAGGCTTGAAGTGTAGACCTAGCACTTTTTGTGCTCACATATAAAGTTATACATTTCGGTGTTTAAGCCTCAAGAAAAGTGTTGGTGTGGACTACTTTAGAGGGTGGACAATTTAACTTCTTAAAGGAAGGAGACTACTCTCAAGAATAAAGATTCTTCAAGAGGTATACAATTTATCCCCCCCTTCTATTAAGTTGTGTAAAATAGCAAGATCTATGGAATGGAATTTTAGATTTTTTTTGTTATGCATGTTTACACACAATTTATTATGCTTCTGCATGAAACATGCAATATGACACGTAGTACAATTTTCAGGATTCCTACACTCACACCCTTTGCACCTCGTGGCATCAACTTGTGATGGAGTATGAGGGGTTACTTGAGAGGTTCGTGTCTTTGGGAATTTCTTTTCATATGGCTTGGCGAGACCAAGATGAATCCTTAGAGGATGCTAAGATGAGTGCAACTCTCTCCTATACCAGCTCTGCCGCTGTGTCCACCGGTATTGAGGGAAAGCAAGCCACCTACAACCACTTTTGTCGACTTTGTTGTATATTGGTAAATATTGGTGATGTCGTATGTGGGGTTGGCCAGGGTCTTTTGTTGTTACTACTACCCTCCAACCTTGTTGTACATACTTCTTTTGAATGGTTTGAGTTGTTGATTATTTATTCACTTTTCGTACATAAATCTGCAAAAATATACGAGGCTTGCCTCAACACTCCCTATATTTTTTTAAAAAGGAAAGGAAACCTATTAAACTTTTCATGGCGAACATTGTGGTTGGGGGAGCATAAAGCTTCCATCAGGGTTTCCACTAAGACACCTGGAATGAGGTCGTTGTTCTTCATTTTGGTGAGCGCAAAGCCTCCATCATGGTTTCCCATGAGACACCTCAAATGAAGGTCGTTATTCTTCATTTCGAGTAACGCAAAGCCTCCATCTTAGTTTCCCATGAGACGCCTCGAATGAGGGTCATTGTTCTTCATTTCGGGGAGTGTAGAGCCTCAATCATTGTTTTCATGAGACACACCGAGTGATGGCGTGATGTGCTTCCTTGATAGGGGGTATTGTCCTCTCAAGTGTTTTTTTTCTCTTTTCTAGCACTACAAGTGTGGAATGGGTTGCCACTATGGGGAGTGCCAAAGTTTCCCGTCCGTCGATCTTTTTGTTCTTTTCCCTACGTGGTTGCTCGTGCTAGGACACATTTTTTTCTTTCATTCCCCATGTGTGTTGAATAGGGTGCCTACACGAGAAGTGTCAAGGCTTCTCAAGCGAGGATCTTTTCATACTTTCCCTTGAGGAGTGTGATGGCTCCTCATGTAGGTACATATATCTTTTATTTCCACACGAGTGTTAAATGGGATGCCTCTTTAGAGGATCTTTTAATCTTTCCCTGTGAGGAGAGTGATAACTTCACGTGCAGAGACATATTTTTTTCTTTCCCAACGACTGTTGAATGGGGTGCCTCTTAAAGGATGTTTTCATCCTGTCCACCGCGAGGAGTGTGGTTGCTCTAGGTACAGGAACATATATGTATTGAATAGGGTGCCTCTTCGGGGAGAATGATGACTAGACGTGAGAGGATCTTTTCATCCTTTCCTCCCGATGAGTATGAAGGCTTCTCGTGCAGTGACATAATTTTCCTTTCCCACGAATGTTGAACGGGGTGCCTTTCCAAATGATATTTTCATCCTTCCCTCACAAGTGTTGAATGGGGTGCTTTTTCAATAGATCTTTTCATCCTTTCCCCCATAAGGAGTATAATGGTTCCTCTATTGGGACATATACATTTTTCTTTCTTTCCCTATGAGTGTTGAACGGGGTATCTCTTCAAGGAAGTATGATTTCTCATCAGGAGGATCTTTCATTTTTTCCTCCTGATTCTTGAAGGTCTCCTCTAAAATTTTCAAATATGGCATGACAATATATAAAAACAACAGGATTTTAATTTATTACAAATAGTTCTACAAAAGTATAATAGATACGAGGATGGCTGACTCTTTTGGGCCCAGCCCTTAGTGGGGGTATTTTTTTTGATTTGGCGAAGCTCCAAGCATTGTTGAGTGATTGACCATTGAGAATCACAAGAAGGAATGTCTCATTGGCTCGAACTTCCTGCAAGTGGTACATTTCTTACCATTTGAGTCCTAGATTCATTAGAAATTGCGCGCTTTCATGGAGTACGAGGTTTTCCTTTGATAGGCCTATAATTCTGTCATTTATATCCCTTCCCTTCTGTCGGCCTCCAGTCTCCTTGCTTTGTCCTGTTCTCATTTTTCCTTCAAAGGCAATGGCCTTGCAATTTTCCATTCGCTGGAGGGCTTGTCGACATTTCTCTTCCAAGCATAGAATGTAGCATGGGCTGGTTAGGTCCCGAGATCTCTTACGGGTACCAAGTAGTGTGTATTCCAGATGCCAAATATTGTGCATTCTCTTTGGGGTTGGTTCATACTCAGTGAGCCCTGATTGGCGATCGAGGGGTACATTTTGTGCTTCCCACGTCCCTATCCCATTGGGGGTGGAAACTTCATGAGTCTGTGATAAGTGTATACAATAGCCTAGAACTCGTATAGGTTGGGACTGCAAATAATCGCATTATAGAAAAAGGGTTATCTAACGATAGCAAATCATATTACCAACATCACGGCATCCGTCACCTAGCAAAGAATCACAGGAAAATCGATGATGCCAATGGCCTGAACTTCCATTCCACCGAAAATAATAAGACATAGATTTGGATATTTCTCTTCAACTAATTGTGTCAAATAAATAATATTAGTGACTTGAAAGTAGTTTTTAAAAGAGATAATAGATTATGGGAGTGTGTGACTTGAACTATTGATTGGTCTGTGTGGATACCTGTCTGCCACATTTTAATTGCCAACCAAATGTGTCTTTGTTCCAACAACTATGTAACCCTCTATACATAAGATAGGCAAGTTCACCTGAAGGGAATCTTTTTCTATGATCAGATCCGAATTGTGTAGTGCACGAGAAGGTTCTTTAAGATCTAGTATAATTGAGTGAAATAGATAAGGATAACCCTAATGGGGGAGTTATGACTGGTTTTTGTGGGGTCTTCCCCAAGCCCATGTAGTAGAGGATACCATAGGACATGATGTCCTTTTGAACTGCCTTGATCTATCAAGATTTTTCTCACCTTGAATTTTCCTAGGCTAGACATGATCACCATGGGCGTCTATTTAGGCAATCCTCCCAGGATCTCCTATTTTCCAAGGCGTACTTCTTCGAAAAAATTTAGTGGGGCTTGTATTTAAGCTATGTTCATCCCTCTTCTTGAGGCTCTCTTCTGGATTTGCGTAAAGACTTATCCCATTAATGACCTAGTGATTACGTTGATGATCTAGGATGGGGAATCTTTGGTGACTGGATTATGCTATGCGAGATTTCCCATGGGTATATTGCGTCGGATGGAGGATTCTAAGGAAACTCGTTCATTTGCTCCTAGTTAGGAGGTCTTGTCTAGGTATAGCTGTGTGTTTGTACGTCGTTCTCCTGGGAAAGTTTTCTAACACACTCTTGCAAATTGCCCAATCGAGTAAGTCTTTCAATCTCGTGCTTTAGTTCTTCACAATCGTTCGCAGTGTATTTGTATCCCTGTGTACCGACAATTGAGTTGCTCATCAGTCCTTTGATATCCCACGGGAGTTTGAGGTTCAATAAAGACTCTTTCGCCCTCGGCTATCGCAAAGATTTCTCCTTGGAGCTCCTCTAGATGGGTGAAGGTGGTGTATCATAGCTTGTTTGTAAGGACAAAAGTATGGAGAATCCATCTAGTTTAAAGGCTTCTGGAGTCAACATTCTTCTCTGGTGGAACGTCCTTCTTAACAGGGGGCACTCTTTCCCAGTAAGGCTTTGCAGTGACTCTCATCGTGAGTTGTGCGAAAGCATTTGGCTAAGTTGTTGGTCATGGTGTTGAGTTGGAGGGAATGCACTAAAATTTGAACCTTCATGAAGATGGTGAGTTCGAGAAAGTTTTCAAATTCGATTTTAAAGCTTTGTAGGAAATCGACCAGCAATTTTCTCTCGTATTGGGCCATTTCCATGAGGTGAGTAATATTGCGAGATTTTCTATTCTAACTAGCAAAATACTACTCGAACCTTTTGGAGAATAGGTCCCACCCCATTATCGAGAGGGGTGTCAGAGACATGAACCACTTCTGGGCATTGTCCACAAGCATTAGGGAGGAATACCAACAAGTAACTACTTCAGACTTACCCGTGACATCTATCTTATTCCAAAATATTGTGACATGAGCCCGAGGATCCCCGGCGCCATTGTAGTTGGGCATTTTTTCTTGTAATCGATATCTTTACTCCATTGCAGCCATCACCTCTTTTGAGAATGGTGTATTCTCTAATCCATTTTTCTTCGTAATCAATAAATTCAAGCTTCACCATGTTGCATGGTGGATCCCAAATGCAATGGACCATGAATTGACATAATCTCATATTATGGTTAATGAATTAAACTCTTTTAATTCAATAATACCCAATTCATGTCCATAGACCATAAGTGACATCTAGTAACATATAGTGGTCACCTCGAGTATTGAGAATAGTCATGTTAAGAGACTATCCCTAAAAAAACCTTCATCATATCCCAATCTAGCATATAGAGGTTATTTGCCATGCTCTTTTTATATATACTTTAGATTTGTTGTACCGAAAATCATGATATTTTGGTATTGATTTAAACACTTTTCTAATCAAACTTGTGATTTGATCAAAGGCTTCACTTTAATATCTTACAAGTGGCCATAGGGATATCGTCTCCTAACTAGGAGTGGTAAATCTTTTATTGATCACTCACAATCCTTCCACACTTCATATCTCGCCAAAACTATCCATCGTTACCCATTTATGATGTAACTCCGAATAGAATCAAAGGGTGACATCCATACTCAAGATTATGTGGTGATCTCAAGTCTAATGATCACTTACATCTACTATTCTTTACAGTATCAACCATTGACAATATGGTGAACTTTAGTTGGGTCAATCCTATATACTTCTCAACGACAAGCATCCATATTCTAGCTTAGGAGTCGCTACACCATAGTTAATGAGATCAACTACTCCCTTCAAAAGAAAGTGGCTTAGAAAATGCTAACCTATCTGTATTAGTGATGCTTTATTTCACTAATACTATGGTTAGAAATATTTAGTATTGATAACTTTATTAGAGTACTCTCATCACAACTCTTGTGATCTATTCTAAGTTATGAATATTTGTCATGTAACAAAAGTAGTAAATAGAACAAAATGAAGTATGCTACAAATCATATACATTGATAGGAAAGCGTTGATACAAAGGCCCTACATGTTTGATCTTTAATGAGACATTGGTTCCTTTTCTTGTCCTAACGCTCCACTGATATCACAAAATATAGTGATAGGACTTGCAACGGATGGAACCACTTCAAGTTCTTTGACGAGTTTCTTGATCCATACGGCTTTCTTTGCAGCTTCCGAAGTAGTAATGTATCTTGCTTATTTTGTAGAGCCTGCAATAGCGTCTTGTTTGGAACTTGATGCAACCCAAGTTGCACCTAACCTACCAAGCCAAGAGGAGAAGCATGTGATGACTCGTGGAGGTCCCAATGATGGTGAGAAGGGCCCTAAAGGGCATGATCCATTAGACCTTCCTGAAGGCCCAATAATACGCCTAAGAACCAAGAAATTCAAAGTGGCCTTGAACTTGATGATCCAAGAAGCTTGGACTAGAGGGGCCATAACCCATTCATACTTATTGGGCCTCATGGCCCACCAAAAATGGCCCGGGGCATCAACGTTGTCCAATGCATGACCCAACAAATTGAAAGTGCATAATCCGAAATGGGTCCCAACAAAAAAACAAAAATCATAGCTTAGGACATGATTTGGTCAAGGATGAGACAAGATCAAAGTGGATAAGGAAAATTCCTTCTCAAAGATTATCCAAAAGATCATTTTCCTTATCCAAATCCTTTTTTTTGTTAAGCCAAATTCATTAATAACGAAAATAGAATATGTACAAGCTTTCTTAAAAGTAAGAAAGAAACTAATAATGCAGCAGGAACAAGTGTTGCCAGAAGAAAGAAAAGAAAGAAGAAGAAAAAACAATGGGAGTTAACGCAGGAGAGGTGAGGTGTGCAACAATGATCAATTGAATTCCAGCTATGCAGGCTGCCATATATATGACTATAGGAGTCATTACTAAGATAAAAACCCAGCTCTGTTTGTTCATGTTATAGCATCAAAGTCATGAGATTGCTACAAAAATCCAATAAGCAAAGACTTATTGGCAACTGCAGCAGTGGTCTGCTCACTGTCAACTATGCAGGCCGCTATGATGATAGCTACAAGAGTCTTTCTGAAGTTAGCTCAGCCTGTTCACCTAATAGCATCATAAACTTTTGATTGTTGCCACAACCTTTACTTCTCATTCTTCCATCCGAATTACAAAGAAACAACCATAATAACCTTATGTCATCTAATCAGCATAAAGCTCTTCAAACTTTTTCTTTTTGCTTTGTGGTCTAGCTTTCCTGCCATTGATTGTTTTTTTCTCTCCATTTTGAATTATCTCTGTCAAACTCATTGTTGTATAGTAGCCGCAGAAACTGGAGTATGTTGTATTTATAATCTTCCTGGGAGTTTCAGCTAGAATATACTTGCTAATGTCTACGGCCCTGTCTTTCTACTTAACCTGGCTATTCACCAGGAATAAGTCAGTCGTCTAGAGATCTTAACAAGTCTATCCTCTGTTTAAGCAGGAGTAGCTATAAAATTGGCTATTATGTCAGCCTCAGGCAACCTGGAAGCATTGTTAACTCAGGACCAGGAATTAGTCAGTCAACCTGCATATTGGTAAAGGATTAGTGCAATTTGTTCAGCTGATAATCTTGCAACAATATCGGTGTTCCCATGTCCCTGCATTGATGTTAACCAGAGATCTTAACAAATCTATCCTCTGTTTAAGCAGGAGTGGCTGTAAATTTTGCTATTATCTCAGCCTCAACAACTTGGAAACATTGTTAACTTAGGATAATGCTGCTGTCAGAATCATAGAACCATACAACCTGCACGTATCTAAACATTAGAACAATCTATACACTTATCTAGATAACCTTGATGAGCATGCTTTTACTGTTACATGGTGTTAGTTTTAGCATACAGGATTAACTAAGAACATTAAGCAACCTCAACCATGTCTCTGCCATCACAATTATTCATCATCAGCCATAGAAACAATGAATGTGTGTCACATATATACCACACAACTGAAAAATAGGATATAGGATTATGCAACTGATCCGTGATTGAGTAATTAAACCTGGCAGAGCATTTGGCCTTGGTCCATGTCCATGCAGCTCTTTGTATCCTTTGTGTAATCTTTAAATTAGGTTGTTACTTAATTAGCACTTTTCTAAACTAGTTTCTTTCCTATCCACATTAGATTATTTACTATTAATTAGGACACGTTTTTAAGGATATTTAGGAGTCTAAAAGTCGTGCCCATACCTCTATATAAAGTGGACAACACCCTCATTGTAATACACAATTGATTTTCGAGTCTTACGAGAGTTTGTATTCTCTTTTGATTTTAAACCTTCTTCGATGTATTTTTTCTCCTTTGAGTTAAGTGGCATCGTGTTTTGGGACTTATCATTCAATTCTTGGTTGGTAATTCAATACCTTCATGGGGTTATTTTTGGCATCTTTTATTCTTACAAAAATTGTGACTTTCGTTGGTTGAACACAAGGTGTTCTTCAGGCGTTAGAAACAACAATATCATCCCTTTTCTTTATTGAAATATCGATCTAATTCTGGAGTCTTGTCACAAGTTCGGCAAGGATTCATCACCGAAAGGATTACTTCATTGAGGGATACCCCATATTGATCTAGTCCCGGGATCAAGCCTCTCCAATCAGCTAGCCCACTGAATGAGTCCTAAGGAGGCTGAAGAATTTAGAAGACAAATATAGGAGCTACTTGAACAAGGCTACATCCGGGAGAGCATGAGCCCTTGCGCAGTGCCAAAGAAGGACGGCACATGGCATATGTGTGTTGATAGCTAAGCCATCAACCGCATACCTCATCTTGACGATATCTTGGATCAACTTTCTGGATCCAAGGTCTTCTCAAAGATAGATTTGAAGAGTGGGTACCATCAAATCCGAGTCAAGCTCGAAGATGAATGGAAGACGGCCTTTAAGACCACCCATGGGTTGTTTGAGTGGTTGGTCATGCCATTTGTCCTCCCAAACTCCCCAAGCACTTTTCTGAGATTTATCTTGATCCAGAACCCTAATCTTGAGGCACACTGAGGGCACCTTGAGGCGGTATTTGAGGCTTTGCGAGTGGAGGCCTTGTTCGTGAACAAGAAGAAGTGTGCCTTTGCCACTAGGGGTGCTTATTCGGTATTACCGAACCGAACCGAATTGAATTTTTTCGGTATTCGAAAAATCAAACCAATTTTGAACTAAAATACCGAAAAAAAATTACGTATTTCATCGAATACCGAAAAAATTCGGTATTTCACCGAATACCGAATTATTATTTTTTTAATTTTTATTTTTTTAAATTTGGCCTATTTTACCGAATACTGATTGGTATTATCGAATAAGCACTGAATACCGAATACCGAATACTGATTTAGCACTAAATGGTAAAACCGATACCATACCGATTAAGAATCGGTATCACATTTGCATACTAATACCGTTACAAAATACCGAATAACCGAATTTAATCGGTTATTCGGTACGATAACCAAATACCGATCGGTATTTTGAGCACCCTATTTGCCTCCACTTTAGTGTCTTTCTTAGGATTTGTGGTGTCAATCGAAGGGGTGCACGCTGATCCTCCAAGGTGGAAGCCATCGTGAGTTGTCCAGACCAACAACTTTCCATGATGTGCGAAGCTTCCATGGTTTAGCCTCATTCTACCACCGCTTCATCAAAGATTTTAGCTCGATGACCGCACCCATCACGAAGTACATCAGAGGCCATGAGTTTTTGTGGACGGATACAGCCAAAGATGGCTTCAAAATTGTGAAGCAAAAGATAACCGAGGTCCCTATCTTGGCCTTGCTGAATTTCGATAAAGTGTTTGAGGTAAATTGCGATGCATCCGGCTTGGGGATAGGTAGAGTGATCAGTCAAGATGGGAGGCCTATTGCCTTCTTCAGTCAGAAACTAACAAGTGCCAAGAAGAACTACTCCACCTATGACTTGGAGTTCTACGCCATTGTTCAATCCTTGAGCATTGGAGACACTACTTGATCCAAAAGGAGTTAGTGCTCTTCACGGATAATGAAATGCTCAAAATTCATCAATGTCTATAACAAGTTTAACCGTCGGCATGCCAAGTGGGTAGCATACCTACAAAAATATACATTCTCCTTGAGACACCTAGCGGAAAGTGGCATATGCATTGAGTAGAAGGAGCGCAACTCTCTCCACTATGCACGCCTAGGCTGTTGGCTTTGACTCATTTATGAAGTTGTACAAGGATGATCCATCCTTTGGTAGGGAATATGTCGAGCAGTACAGAGATTATGTGGTGCAAGATGGCTACCTTTTCCGTGGCCTACAACTTTGTGTACCAGATTGTTCATAGAGGCAAGAGATAGTGGATGAGCTCCACAATGAAGGACATTTCGGTCGAGACAAGACTATGGCCTTGGTGTCCTCCAAGTACTACCAGACGAAGATGGTTAGTGATGTTTTGAAGAAGGTGAGAAAGTGTGGAATTCGCAAAAGAGCCAAGGGCAACATTACCAACGTCGTCCTCTACACGCTATTGCCTACACCCGAGGCACCATGGCATGATGTGATGAAATCGTCTTGGGTCTTCCACGAATACAAAGGGGTATTGATTCTATCCTTGTAGTGATTGACTGATTCTTCAAGATGGCATACTTTGTGGCATGTCAAAAAATAATGAATGTCGTGAGGACTGCACATCTCTACTTCATGGAAGTTGCACAGCTCCATGGAGTGCCTAGGTCCATCACCTCGGACCGAGACATCAAGTTTGTGAGCTTGTTTTGGAGGAGCTTAAAGGGCAATATGGGTACCAAACTATAATTCAGTAGTGCCTATCATCCCCAAACTGATGGCAAAAGAGAAGTGGTCAACCAAAGTTTAGGGAATTTATTGAGATGCCTAGCTGGATCAAAGCCAAAACAATGGGAAATGGCCTTGGAACAAGCTGAATTCGCCAATAATCGCTCGAAGAATAGGACCACTGGACTTAGTCCTTTTGAGGTGGTATGTGGCAACAACCCCTCGGGAGTGCTGCACTTCACCTCCACTCCACAAGATGGACGAACACCTTAGGGGTAGCCATGATCATGTCCAAACCAACATCACCAAGAGCACCGAGAAGTACAAGGCTCGTGCAGATACTCGAAGAAGAAAGGTGGTGTTCAGTG
>JAOWBN010251168.1:0-11594 GCA_028565015.1 Pinguicula moranensis | reverse complement strand
ATAAACTTATAAGTTTTGGGTTTAAGATTTTTAGTTTTTTTATAATTGTAGGGTTTTTAGGGTTTTAGATTTTTTAGTTTTGAAAACTTATAAAACTTAATAATTTATATAGTTTAAATTATATAATTTGCAAAACTAAAAAACTTATAAAAAAATTTAACTTATAAAACTTAAAAGTAAAATTTGTATACTTTATAAACTTATACAAACATATATAAAAGGGAAGGATCCTCTCACACAAAATTTAACACAATTTTTAACACAAAAAAGATTTGAAAAGTTATAAAAAGTTAAAAACTTATATCTGTAAAACTTTTATAATTTATAAATTTATAAGTTTAGGGTTTAGGATTTATAGTTTTTTTTGGAATTTTTAAGATTTTAGATTTTTTTTAGAGTTTAAAAGTTATAAAACTAGGTTTTTTTAGGGTTTTTACGATTTTTAGGGTTTTAGATTTTTTAGAGTTTGAAAAGTTATAAAACTTAACAACTTATAAAACTTAATAGTTTATTTAGCTTAAATTATATAACTCGCAAAACTAAAAAACTTATAAATTTTTTTAATTTATAAAACTTAAAAGTTAAATTTGTATACCTTATAAACTTATATAAAATAAATAAAATTGGATAAACTTTATATTTATATAAGATAAAAATGTACATGTTATATAAGTTTTTAACTTTTTAAGTTTGTATAAGTATAAAAATTATAAGTTAGGTTTTTATGTTTTCCAAATTGCTAAGTTTTTATGTTTTATAAATTATATAAGTTGTACAATATTTTAAGTTTTATAAATTTGAAAAAGTTTATAAGTTGAAAGTAATAAAAAATTTAAATTTTATAATTTTTATAAATTTATAATTTTTATAACTTTTCAAGCCCTAAAAACTCTAAACCTTAAAAATCTAAATTGTAAACCCTAAACCCTAAATATAAAAAAAAAAAAAAATCTGGACGGATTTTCAACGGAAATTCGGCAGAAAACCGCCAGAAAACCGTCGGATATGTGGTCAGATTTTTTTGGGGAATTTTTTGAATTTTTTTTATTTTCCGGCGGTTTTTCGCCGGATACCGCAGGTCAATTCACCAAACGACGGTTTGACAGGCCAAAATTATATTTTTATTTTTGAAAAATATTCCAGCCGGTTGAAACCTCCGAAAATTGGCGATTTTAATGTTTTTGATGTTTTTTATTCAAACCTCCAGTTATGTAACCTCCGATTTGTGAAATCTCCGATTTGCGAAATCTCCGATTTTAAAAACCTTCAATTTTAGTCGGTCTTAAAATCGATGGTTAGCCGGTTTTCGGTTGAAAATGCCCATGTCTACCTATACTATACCTTAGATAACTTATCTTTTGTACTTTAAAAAGAATCACTTTATCCCCTATAATTTCGAAAAAAAAAATCACTACCCCCGAGTGTAATTCACTCTCCATTCCGCGACTGGGGTATGTTTATTAGGGGGTTATTATCATTTTTTAAAAGTACAGGAGGTAAAGTAGTTCTTTTGAAAGTACAATGGGTAAAGTAGCTCTTTTGAAAGTACATGGAGTAAGTTATTCGATAAGTGTAAATCGCATTTTGTTCTTATAGTTTATTTATTTATGTGATGGACTATTGTTATATGTTAGGATATAGTCCTAATTTAACTGAATTGCCAAAAAATTACCTAACTAATTAAAATGGAATTAATTGTCATAATTTAATTTATCGCCATAATTCAATTTATTGTCTATCTAATTATATTTTATCTAATTTATCTAATTATAATTTACGTAAACTACACATTCACCAAAAATATTTAACAAATTACCAAATAATTATTGGAATACAAAATCACGGGACACAATGATCTTTTGTTGGTCTAGGACATATATTTTGTATCCCTTATGACCAACTGAATAACCAACAAAGAAACCTAGGTGAGTTCGGTGATCAAATTTATCCCTGGATTTAGACTTGTTAACCGCATGACACATACGCAATGCATATTGGGTCGCAACGGAAACAACCTCTTTGTATAATTACAAGGGTAAGACCGCGTACATCTGACCCCCCAGACCCCAACTTAATTAGGAATATACTTGGTACGTTGTGACTTGTGGATGTGGATTGCATGACACATACATCCAAACACTTTGAGAGATGAGAGGTCAGGAGGTGTCCCATGAAGAATTTCATATGGTAATTTCCAAATCAAGTGTTCTACTCGGCCAACGATTTAAAAGGTAAGTAGCTGTCAGGACAGATTCACCCCAAAAGGTTTTGGGCAATTTGGAATGAAAAAGCAATGCTCGAGCTATTTCTAAAAGCGTTCTATGTCTACGCTCAACGACTCCATTTTGTTGCGGAGTATATGGGCAACTGCGCTTATGGCTAATTCCAAGAGAAGAGAAAAGCTTGTTGCATTGAGCATTCACGAACTCAGAACCATTATCAGTTTGGATGACCTTTATAACTCTGTTATATTGAGTTTTAACATGATGTATAAAGGTGGATAAAAGTTGATGCACTGTGTCCTTTGAGTAATACAAGAATGTCCACGTGCATCTGCTCTTGTCATCAACGTGTGTGAGAAAGTAATGGCATTTTGTGATGGAAGCCACTTTGTATGGCCCCCACACATCAGCATGAAGAATATCAAAGCAGTATGAGATTGTAGTGACTTTCAGTGTAAGGTTTGCAAGTTTGTGTTGACAATGGACATATCTTACAACAATTTGATGTGATGCATATCATCAGTTGATGGATGACCAAGTCTATTTTGCAAAAGAGAATAAGTTACAACTACATGAGCTTCACTCAGATCACATTGTTCAGGAGAATGTTTACAAAAAACATTCAGTGAGATTGTGCTTGTGTGTGGGATGTTCTGAACATGCTGAATGAGAACATGGTTGAATGAGGTTGCACACAATATGTATAGTTCACGGATCATCAGTCCCACAACAAGAATCTTTCTAGTCCTAAGGTCCTGAAATAGAGAGAAATGGGGCGAGAAGTGGCAGGAGATATCAGATTGTATTAAGAGCTGGCAGACAGATAGAAGATTATGCAGGGACATATAGGCAAGATTTAAGATGAATGGACTCGGAAACTCTGACAGTACCATGACAGGATATAGATTTGACATTACCATCAGGTAACCATACGGGAGTAAAGACCTTAAATGAAACATGATTCAAAATCATGCTAAGATTAACACAGATGTGATTTGTGGCCCTTGTATCAATAATTCAATCTCCATGTAATAAAGAATCACACATATAAGTTTTAAGTGATGAAAGGGCAGAGGTACTTGCAAATTCCTCAAGATGTGCCATATTTACTGATATTTTTTCTAGTTGATGCTCAGCTCCTTTTCCTTTAGTCAGCCGGGACAAATCCCTTTGCATCTACCAAAAACCTTATACAAGTGATACACATCTTCATTCTTGTATTCCAAAGGTGTAGCAGTCCAACTCTCTTCACTTGTGTCATTAACTTGATGTGCAGCAGTATACTGCCTTCCCTTTTGCTTTGGATAGCCCTTTAATTGATAACAATTTTCAACAACATGACCTTTCTTCCCACAATGACTACACTCAGGTCTTCCTTTTAATTTCAAGCCTCTTTCGTGTGTCCTTCTTTTCCACAACTGCATTCCAAGTGCATTTTGTCAGATCTATCATTCCCTCCTTTCATATTTGAAGAGAAATCTGTATTCCAGCCACTTGACTTAACTATGTGCGCTGCATTCATTTCATCAGTAAATGTCGCCATATTAATGCTGACCTGCTTGATCCGCTACCGCATCTAGACATATTATTTGACTTCTATCTCTATCATAAACCTCACTTAACATGAGAAATTCCATTACTCTGTCTTCATTTTCTCTTTGCTTGAGCATAAGGCCAGTTTCTCCTTCGATTTGAGGCAATGGTCTCAGTTGGTCATACTGAACCCATATCTGCTTGAGTCTACCAAAGTGCTCACCCACAGTGGTTTCCCCTTGCCTAAGCGTTGCCACTGTTCTTCTCAGTCCAAAGAGTAGTGGTAAGCTTGCTGTCCCGAAGCGTTGCTCCAAGTCCTTCCATAACTGCCTTGAATCATGTATGAACATAAATTGCTTCATCAGATCTAGCGCCATTGATCCTTTTATCCACGAGCAAACAAGACTATTTGCTCTCTTCCACTTGAGAAATAGGTTCGTGTCTTCCTTTGGCCTTTCAAGCATTCCGTCTACTAACCCGATCTTGAGTTTTGCCTCAAGGGCAAATTCAATAGCACTTCTCCATATTAGATAGTTTGTGCCATTAAGCAGTATTGCCACTGTAGTTGTTCTTCAATAAAAGATGCGGCTGCCAGTGCTAGCGCCAAGCTCTGATACCATAAAGTCGCAGTCTGAAATGGATTTAATGCAATAAATGAAAGTTATACACAAACTGGCAGTTAATACAGTTGATAAAACCAACTGAAGTGTAATAAGAAATGAATTTGATTCACTAATTGAATTCAACCAATGAGGAGAGGAATAGTAATATTGCGGCGTAATGCAAATTTCCAATTAGGGTTGAAATATCCAATCAGGTTCCTTTTATACTTACAACATTTGGCGTCTGTGTATAGGCGACAAACAAACAAATGAATGTAAAAAACTCAAACAATAAGAAAGCGTGAAAATGTTATTATAAGTTAGTTGCATCTGAAGAATAGCGTGCATCCACACTATCTCCTTCATCCTTTTATGGGGACTTAATCCTGGTGTTTCTATCGTGCCGCTGTCCGACAGTGAGTTCATGAGCATGTGAACTGTAGCCTTGAATGCAGAGTGAAGATGTAGCAGATTCTGAGGTTGAGGTAGGAGACCTCGAATTAGCAACAGATGACTGCAATAGGTTCTGCTTACTAATCCAAGAGCTTGAGCTTCGTTATACACAATTGAATGCATGGAGATCAATCTTGACTTTGATGGGTTTTTGTTATGGAGTTGGTCTTGTTAAATTGATCCATTAGCTTTGTAATGGTTGTTCGAAATGGAATTTTATACTAATGTTTTTCGACTATATACTTGACCATGACTTTTTGTAATTCTGTTTAGAAACGCTAGGATTTCTGTCCATGTTTCAGATCCATTTTTTTCCAACTTAGTTCTCTGTCCATGTAGAATTAAGGGATTAATGTCAGGATTTGAAAGCTTATGGAGGTTGCAAAACATTGAAGAAGATGAACGGTAAAGAGCACATTTCTAAAGATTTACTGAATTTGCATTCTTGCTCAAGTGATTGCTTGATATATTTTCTAAGATAGAGTGAAGATGCTCATACAAAGTTAACTAATCTATGTCTTCATGCATGTTTACTAGATTTCCTGCAGGATTTGTGCTGCAAGATTCTTTCTTTGAGTTGTCTAAAGCTATTTGATTTGGAGTAGGAGCAGGGGCAAAGCCTGCCTGACTAATATGAAGAGGCACAGGGGTTGCAACAGTCAAGTCTAATGTGGAAGCAGCCCGATCAACAATGACTGCTTCCACATTGTCAACACTCCCCGCAAACTGAGCATGGGATTGAAGGCCACGTGAAACTTGGAGCGAAAGAATTCAAACATCTCACAAGACAGATTTTTTGTAAACATATCAACCACCTGAAATTGAGAGGGAACAAACTGAGTACACATGGTGCCAACAAGAACTTGTTCGTGAATGAAGTGGTAGTCCAATTCCACATGTTTGGCGCGCTTGGGAGCAACGAGGTTCGTGCTTAGGAAAACAACACTTTTGTTATTGCATAGAAGCACGGGAGGACAAGGCAAAGAAATACCAAATTCATGGAGTAAGTGTCGGAGCCAGAGTACCGCAAAGGCAGTGGCGAGAGCACAATACTTGGACTCACAGTTGGAGCGAGAGACGGTGAGCTATTTCTTTGCACTCCAAGAGATCAAATTGTTGTCAAGAAAGATTGTAAAACCAGAGGTAGATTGTTGAGTATTTGTACAACCCGCCCAATCAGGATCAGAGTATGCAATGACAGGGTTGGGAGTCGAAGCAGTAAAACGCAGGCCCATTGAAAGGGTACCCTTCACATAGTGAATAATTCTCTTGACGACCTGAAGATGAAGCTCAGTAGGAGCGTGCATATACTAGACAATAGAGTTGACAACATAAGCCAAATCCGATAGGGTAATGGTGATATACTGAAGATCACCAACGAGAAAGCGAAACATAGTAGAATCAACCAGGGGATCGCCATCAGGGGAGAGATACTGTGAAACCACCATGAGAGTACCGACATACCGACTGCCCAAAAGTTGCGCAGGAGCGATAATATCACGAGCATACTTCAGCTGACTGGGGAAGAGTCCATCAGCTGTGAAACTAACCTCAAGCCCAAGAAAATAAGTGAGAGAGCCGAGATCCTTGAAGGCAAACTCAGTATGAAGACGACTAACAAAATGATCCAGAAGAAAAGCATTGTTATTAGTTACAATAATGTCATCGACATAGAGGAACAAGTAGATGATAACAAAGTCACGAGCGAAGATAAATAGAGAAGTATCAGCATGATTGCAGATGAAACCAAGTATACCAAGAAAGGTGCTAAACCACTCAAACCAGGTACGATGGGCCTGTTTGAGATCATAGAGAGCCTTCTTAAGGTAACAACATGTTCAGGAAATAGTGGGTTTGATATAGCCAGGAGCTGCTCCATGTAAATATCTTTAGTAAGCTAACCATTAAAAAAAACATTCTTCGCATCCTGTTAACGAAGAGACCAGCCACGAAAATAGCAAGAGATAGAAAAGTGCAAACTGTGGTAGCCTTGACAACAGAACTAAAGGTGTCAAAATAATTCAAACCAGGAACTGTGAAGCCATGAACAACAAGACGAGCATTGAATATTTCCACAGAGCCATCAGGAAGATACTTTGTGGAAAAAAACCACTTGAACCAATAACATTTGCATGAGTAGGATGAGGAACGAGATCCCAAGTCTGATTGTGATGAAGGGCAACAATTTCTCCATCCTTAGCAAATATCCAAGCAGGATGCTTGGTAGCAGACCAGAAGCCACGGGGCTCAGTAGAAGCTAAGAGAGACGAAAGAAATCTAGAAGGTATAACTGTACAATGATCAACAATGATGTGAGGGCGAAACACTCCAGTTTTAGCAAGAATAATCATGGGATGAGAGTCAGCCACAACAGGGGTAATGGATGAAGTGGAAGGAGCCAAAGAATTCTTTTTAGGAGGAATAAAGGGAGAAGGTATAGCAGGAGATGAAGTAGGAAGGTAAGAGGGTAATGGAAAAAGGGTGCAAGGAGAGGAAGAGGTAGTGGAGGAGGGAAGAGGAGAGGTAATAGGGAAGGATGAAAAAGTATCAAGGGGTTCAAAGAAAGAAGATATATCTAGGTCAAATGAGCATGACGAGATATGTATAGATGAGAGGATGAGAGATCAAGATATCGAAAACCTTTATGCGAAGAACTATAGCCAAGACAAATACAGGAAAGACTACGGGGAGAAAATTTGTTTGGAGCATAATCACGTAAACAAGGAAAAACACAACAATCAAATGGGTAAAAATGATCATAACTAGGAGAAGATCCATAAAGTACCTCAAATGTAGAGATACTTGTGAGGAGAAGCAATAACAACCGATTGATGATGTAGGTCGCAGTACTGAACACATCAACCCAATAGGCTAGGGGTGTATGAGAATGGAAGAGGTGAGTGAGGCCCATTTCAGTGATATGACGATGCTTTCTCTCAAGCCGACCATTTTGAGCGGGGATGTAGGGACAAGACATCTGAAGATGGATGTCGTGTATGCTAAGATGTGTCTAAAAATAATGATTGAAAAATTTGATGCCACAATCACTTTGAAATTGTTTAAGGGAAGTGGAAATTGTTTTTCAACAAAAGCATGAAAATGAAGAAACATTTCAAATAAATTAGATTTTTGTTTCAAAGGATAAAACCATGTAAATGGACAGTGATCATCAACAAAAATAACACCAAAGCGATAACCATGAACAAATAAAGTCGAGGAAAGTCCCCAAAGATCACAATGTATTAAAGCAAAGGATCGAGAGGCATGATGTTCATTTAATACAAATGGTAAACGATGACTTTTGGCAATATGACAAGGAGTACAAATATGAGGGGAGGGGAGGGGTTTAATGAAGTGAGCAAAATGCGACCATGAGTACCTAAGAAAGACACAACATAAGAAGATGCATGATCAATCCTAACATGCCATAAATCAAAAGAACTATAGAGAGAACGGGCCTATAGTGAAGATACAAAAGTTGGGATGTTGCGTTCAAGTACGTAAAGACCACCATCATGTTGATCGGTAGCCATCACCTATCTTGTATGATGAATGAACAACAAAGCAATTATCAATAAAGGTTATGGCAAGAAAGAAATCATAGGTGAGTTACTAATAGACAATTACTTTTTGGCGATAGAGGGGCAACCAAAACATCTAATAAAGGTAACGAAAAAGCAGAGGAAATAATACTGATGTGGGTAATCGACAGTGGAGCACCATTACCTACAACAACGCATCCTTGATCTATATAAGGAACAACCTGGTCAAGATTAGCCGAAGAATAGGTCATATGAGCAGAGACACCAGTGTCCATTTACTAATAAAAAAACAATGGTATTCTAAGGAGAGGCAGGGGCCTGAGTAGCAGCTGAAGGGAGTCCAGGGAAACTGCCCACTGGAGGGGGCCTGGTAGAATTTTGGCCAATAAATGAAGGAAGTGTCGATACGTTAGGTGATCTAAGAACTATAGCCGGAATAATCCCATTTGTCCATCAACAAAATTCCAGTCGATCGATCCAATAAACCCATGTGAAAAATTCCTTAATTGAGAAAACAAATTTGGGCCTAGAAATGCAGAGACACCATGGCCGACGATAGGGGCAATTTCGGGTGGTGACACACAACAACATTTGCTTGAGCAGCAACGCTGACAAACATCAGAGATGAGTAGCGAGAGCGGAAGGCATCGACATAGTGTCCATATCCGTGGCAAATTTGCCAGCGAGGTTCTCTGAAGTTTAGACCCCGTGAATCATCACCTCAAGGATAGTGGTTTGGAGTAAAGGGTAGGGTCGGTGGTGAGAAACATGTCATGGGTGTAGGCGGAGCGATGTACTATGACTGTGGAATGTATTGTGGTTGCACTGTCGGTGAGCAGGAGGAGAAAATCCAAAGACAGCTTCTCGCCGAAAATTGGTCTAAAATAGAGCCTTGATTCATCGTCAGAAAGGGCACATGCACCTAAGCAATGAAAGCCAACGTCGGAGCGGCCACAGCAGGGACTGTCTGATGGTAGAAGGCCTAAAAATTTTCTGCACGGCCTCTCTAACTAAGGGCATAGGATCCTGGGATTGTTGAGACCTGGTGAAGGCTACGAAATCAGAGCCAAGGCTGCGAAGGAACGACTAGTGACTCTGGTCCAACGGTGAGACTGGCCTTCTAAGGGCTGCAAGGTGATCAGTTAGTAGAAGAAACTGACAAGGATACTCTTTTATTGAAAGATCCCTCCGTTGGAGCTGCTAGAGCTCATCTCGAATGCCAAGCTCATGTGAGGGACCAGGGCTACTGAATTCTTTCTCAAGTGTCAGGCATATGTGATATGAATCCTTGCCAAACTTGTGGCAAAACTCTACACCAATTCAAGATTCAAAAATAAGATCTAAAAGGGATGAATTTGTTGTGCTTTCGCTTGAAGACAACTTGTGTCAACCAACAAGAAGTTACGATTTATGTAACCGAAAATGCCACCAAATGATCCCCTGAAAGCAACTGGTGCTAGCCAAGAATCAATGATAAGTTATATATGAATTCGACGTCACTTGACTAAGAAGAGAAGATAAGTCAAAAATTGGTTTTAAACCAAAAGAGAGAATTAATCTTACATAAATTGAATCAAAACTTGAATGTCTTACAAAAAACTCATGCCCCCTTTATATAGGAGTAAAGGGGATCAAAATTTGAGACTAATTCCCCACTAAGAATCTAATTCTAACTAGATAAACATAATTAAAATATTTCCTAATCTATTAGGTATGGATAAGGAAATATCGAAGTTTAGATAAGTGATAATTAAGTAAAATCCTTATATAAAGATTTGGATGATGAAAGAGTATTTTTGGATAAGGAATGAATCCTTTTGGAAGATCTTTGGGAAGAAACTTCCTTATCCATTAAATTCTTGGATTTTGTTCCCACTTGTCCTTGGACTCCAACAAACCACACCACACCACACGTGCACTATTGAGTTGGCTTGCTTCTTGGACCATGACTTGGATCATGGTAATGTGCCTGACTTCTTCAATTAGGCATGCCCACTAAGCATAAATGGGCCTTGGGGTCCATTCTTCTCTCTTTGAGTCCAAGTGTCTTGGATCATCAAGTTCAATGCCTCTTAAACTTCCTTGCTCTTAGGCGTGTGATTGGGCCTTCTTGGAGCCTTAATGGATCACGACTTGCAACCACCAACTCGCCATCTTTGGGCTTTCCATTGGGCTCCATTTGCACGACCTATTGTCAACGCCACTAGTAGGTTTGTGTGCAACTTGGGTTGCATCAATACGTCATTGGTGGTCAGTTTCCCACCAATGACCCCGTGAGCCTCATTTGTGAGAGAGGAAATGAAGAGTGAATAGAGGCGCTTATCTATGGCCTGCCATAGAGATAATATAGATTTGGCTTAGTTTGGTCAGTAGGATCATGAGCTAGAAGTTCAACAATAGAGACGTTGACATAGCCAAATAGGTTGTGATTTTGAAGTAGACGGTGTACCCGGTTATGCCAAAAAAGGAAGTTTGAGGTAGTAATGTTGACTATGACTAAATGGGAAGACTCAGCATAAGTGATATTGATAGACGAGGGAGTTGGTGGGAGAGTAAGAGTTTCTTGGGCTTGTGTTAAGGCCATTTGGCTGAAAGATGCAGAGAGGTTAGGAAGAACAAATGAGCAACGTAAGGTGAGATTTTAGCAAGCAGGTTAGCTGGGACATAGGTAGAGAGTTTGTGAGCAGGGCAAGTAATTGTGAGCAGAAAAGATGATTGTTGGACGGCAAGGAAGGTGATTGTTAGACGGCTGTTTGGAGAGAAAAGAAAGTGAGGGATTTAGGTTGTGGCGGTGCAGCCTCAGGGTAGGCTCTTATACCATGAAAGCTTTACTGAAAGCTTATGGAGGTTGCAAAACATTGAGGAAGATGAACTGTAAAGAGAACATTTCTAAAGATTTATTGAATTTGCATTCTTGCTTAAGTGTTTGTTTGATACATATGTTTTCTTATATAGAGTGAAGATGTTCATACAAAGTTAATCTAGTCTCTGTCTTCTTGTAGGTTTGTTGGATTCCTGCAGGATTTGTGCTGCAAGATGTTGGAAAAATACATATTAATACTTAATATGTGATTAACAGATGAATAAGAAATTGATGAAGGGGAAAAAGTTTTCTCTTTCAAGTTCCTGATCCCACTAAGTTAGTGGAGAAAATGGAGAGTTGTACCATTAACCCACTAAGTTAGTGGAGATAATGGAGAAGTTCAAGAGGTGTAAAAATCTCTAACACTCATTCACAAACT
>JAOWBN010251157.1:0-11594 GCA_028565015.1 Pinguicula moranensis | reverse complement strand
GAACAGCGGTATTCGACCCACGAGAAGGAGATGACTGTTGTAGTGCATTGCCTTGAGATGTGGAGGCACTACTTGCTTGGGACAAAGTTTTTCGTGGTGACAGACAATGTGGCCAATACGTATTTTCGAACACAAAGGAAGCTGACCCCTAAACAGGCAAGATGGCAGGAGTTTTTAGGTGAATTCGACTTTGAGTGGATCCATCGTCCGGGGATCCACAACAATGTTGATGATGCTTTGAGTAGGAAGGATGTGAAGGAGTATGTGACCACCTTACACTTGGTGGAGTCCAAGTTTCTGGACGACGTGCGATCCGCCGTGGTAACCGACGCCTTGTACCAAAGGCTTGTGAAGGAAGTGAAGGATGGGGTCGTGAAATGATACTACCTTGATGATGATCTCTTGTATGCAAAATGGGGATGAATTTATGCCCCTAATTCGGATCTGAGACGCACACTCTTGAGGGAGACTCATGATCCACAGTGGGCAGGTCACCCTGGAGTCGAGAGGATGATGGCACCTTTATCTCGACATTACTACTGGCCTAAGATGGAGAAGGACGTGGAAGATTATGTTCGAACCTGTCTTGTGTGCCAATTGGACAAGACATAACGGAAGAAGGAAGCAGGTATGTTACAATCTTTGCCTATCCCGGAGAGACCATGTCAATCCATCTCCATGGACTTTATTATCGGATTTCCGAGGATCCAAGGCATGGCTTCCATTTTGGTGGTCGTGTGTAGACTATCAAAGTATGCAGTCTTCATTCCAGCCCCGGAGAAATGCTCAGCAGAGGTGGCGGTCGAATTGCTGTTTAAGCATGTGGTGAAGTATTTTGGGATCCCAAGTGATATCGTGAGTGATAGGGATGCCCGCTTCACAGGACACTTTTGGACTACTATGTTCAAATTGATGGGGACAGAGCTGAAGTTCTCAACTGCATATCATCCTCAGACTGATGGATAGGCAGAGAGGATGAACGCTCTTATGGAAGAGTATTTGAGGCACTATGTGATGGCGAGTCAGAAGGAGTGGGTAAAGTTGTTGGACTTGGCACAGTTTTGTTACAACTTGCATAAGTCATCTGCCACAGGATTGAGTCCGTTTGAGTTGGTGAACGGACACCAGCCTATGACGCCGCATGAGATAGCTGCCCGTGTGCCGAGATTGAGATGCCCTGGAGCACACAGATATGCCAGAGCCAAGCAGGAGTTGCTGGAGGAGGCCCGTGACAGCTTGGCCAAGGCACAGTGGCATATGAAGCGGTATGCTGACCGTGGACGTCGCCCTGTCGAGTTTGAGGTCGGGGAATTGGTACTGTTGAAGTTAACCCCGCACCTCTGGAGACAGATCAGCACCAAGAAGGTTCAAAAGGCATTGGTACCGAGGTATGATGGTCCTTTAGGTCCCGTTTAGTGCACCTACGCATCCCTACAAAACAGATCAAATATTGTCTGACCAGAGGTATTCAAGTTTTCTATGAAACATAGTACATATACCTTAAAGCATTTCCATCTCTTATAAGTGGTTTCTTCGTCAACTGGAGTACGCGGTGCTAGGAGTTTTTTACGTAGTTTGAGCACAAATATAAGGACTTGGTGGAATGCTTGACTAATAGTCTGGCCACTGCGCTGGAAATTAGTTTGCAAGATCCTATTTTTTTGTGGTGGGCAAGTGTCCGGAGGAAGATAGCCACCTTCTCAACCACAGACACATATTGGTCGTTAATTAAACCACAGTCATCTTGCAAAATTCGGCTCAGCTCAGTGAAAGCTTTGTTCTGAGGTTCTTGAAACATTCCCTATTGGACTCTTGAGTTATACTTTAAATGAAAGCCAACCTTTCAAAGATCTTGTCCAATATCAAGTACTTAGGACTTCCTTCCGATCACGTATGTGCTTACGCGTTAGTGGTCCCTTATTTTTTTCATTTTCCGCTATTGATATGATAAGGGGCAACACATTGGCAAAATTGCTTGCGCACAACAGCACAGTTAAAACATTCGTGTACTATGATAACCAATAACACTAAGCTTTCCAAAATATTACCATTTCACTCATTGAAACCGTACTGAAATCACACACAAACTACTAACCCTAATGACTGAAATCATAGTTAAAGAATCATATAATCCACATTGGTTATAAACCTAAAATAGAGTCAGTTGAAAAACCTAAAGTAAAGGGAATATAGCTCTAATCACATAGACTGTTTACCAAAATATTCATGGTCGATTGAAACCCCTAAATTAGAGGAAATATAGCCCTAATCACGGAAATGAAGAACCTTTGTACCAGAATCCTAACACATATCAAAGAAATTGTACCAAAACAAAATGTACATACAAAATCTAACAAAAATTGGTAAAACCAAAGAAATCTTGCCACTACAATTGTCTTGTAGTGAAATGAAACTTAACACATCTCGTACAAATCATATCAAAATAGAAAATCAATACAAAATATAACAAAAACTGGTAAAATCGAAGAAATCTAACCCTACATGCTCAAATCGAGAAAATTGAAATGCAACTTTACATATCTTGTAAAAAATAATCAAAACAAACATTCTGAAATTTTTTCAAAACTCTAGATCTAGATCTATCCGCGGATAAATGTGCGTAAAAAGTAAAGGACAATAGATATCCAAAACATAGGGAACAAGGTGAATGTTACACTGCCGTCGAGATGACCATACGTCTACGTCGCCGGAGAATGGATGGTGGAGGAACAACGGTTTGTAGAGGGAGAAGAATCAACTCTCTCTGTCTCAATCGTGACGTTTTGCAAAGTGGGGTTAGGGTAGGTATATATACATGGCATAGTCGTAATAAAATTGAAAACTAAGGGTATTTTTATAACTTCGTAGCTGGGTCAGAAGGCAGATAACTCAATCCTCCCAACTTTTTTGGAAAAAATTGGCGGACAAAATGCGACATAATCCTGGGTCCATCCTGTTTCATTCAGGTCGCAGGATAAAAACTGTGTGGCTACCAAACGTCAGCTAAACATGGATAACACCTAGTTAGCCCAAGTTAACCACCTTCTGACTGGCTACCAAACTGATTCTAAGTGGTCTAAACTGGATATATTAGGTCTAGAAGGTTTGTGGGGTTACTTGACATTTATTCCCCATGTGATATTAGAAATAAAAGAAGACCGTGGAGCAAATTGTCAGCGGTAGTTTCACAAGACCTCGCAACATGTTGGTGTTTAGATGGAGATTACAATGCAATCAGAGGGCCAGGCGGAAGGAAAAGTAGCACCTCTCCCAATTGCTGAGATGAGGGAGTTTAACAGTTTTATCCTTGATACTGAATTGGTGGACCTGTCATTGCAAAAGACCAGATTCACATGTATCTCTAGAGGAGGCAACTGTAGCAGCAGATTGGACAAATTTCCTTCTCAGAGGCTTGGATTATGAATTAACCTGGTTTATATCAAATTGGTCTTGAACTAGAATTGTCGGATCATCGCCCTATACCACTAAAAATAGAGGATCAAAATTGGGGCCCCAAAGCATTTAGATCACTAAACTGTTGGGGAAAGCAAGAGGGGTTTACTGAACTAGTCAGATTTTGGTAGTCATCTTTTGAAGTGAATGGTTTTAGTAGCTATGTTCTATGTGAGAAACTAAAACTGTTGCCTCAGAAGTTAAAAAATATGGAATAAGAATAAGTTTGGACACATAGACAGGAAATTTGAAGATATTAAACAACAGTTATGCCAACTAGATACTATGATTGAGGAGGGGTGTTGTACAGAGATTGAAAGACTGACATGGCCAGCTTTATGGTCCCAACTTCAATAGGCCCTTAAGAATAAGAAGATGATATGGATGCAAAAATCAAGAGCAAAATTGATTAAAGAAGGATACAACAACACAAAATATTTTCATGGCAAAGTTGAATAATGATAAAAGGAATTATATACGATGGATGCACTTTGGTGGAGTGTGGACTGAGGAAGTTGAGGAGGTGAAGACTGGTGTCACTAATCATTTCTCAGCTCACTACTCTTCAGGTCATTGGAGTAGACACTCATTGCTATTACAAGAAGAACACACACTGACTGCAGAGGATAATTAATTTCTAATTGCAGAATTTTCAGAAGCAGAGATTAAAGACACTGTTTGGAGTTGTTCAGAATCAAAGAGCTCTGGCCCTTATGATTTTAACTTCTTCTTCTTTATTAAGAACCATTGGGCTACTGTCAAACATAACTACATCAATTTTATCAGGGACTTCTACAGATATGGACGTTTATCAAAAACTATGAATATTACATTCATCACATTGGTGCCTAAAGTTGATAACCCGTTCCAAATAGATCAACATAGACCAATCTCTCTAGTTGGTTGTGAGTATAAGGTACCTTTTAAACTTCTAGCAAATCGTATGAAAATGGTGATGCACAAAATAATATCCAAAAATCAGTCAGCTTTTATTCATGATAGACAAATCCTTGATGGAATCCTAGTTACTAATGAGGTGATTCATATTTTTTTAAAGAAATCCAGAAAGGCCTCTTTGGTCTTCAAGGTGGATTTTAATAAAGATTTTGACATGGTTGATTGGAATTTCCTGCGGTCAATGATGATGAAGATGGGCTTTTTTCAAATCTGGACAAACTCATGTTGTTGTGCTGCTAAACGGTAGCAGTGCGGGTGAATTTAAACTTAGGAGAGGACAACGGCAAGGGGATCCCATTTCCCAATTCCTGATCCAACTAATGGTGGAGGGATTACACCTATTAATTTCTAGAGCAGTGACATTAAACAAAATTTCTAGTATCAAAGTAAGTAGTGTTATGGTGACTCATCTTCAGTATGCATATGATGTAATTCTCTTTGCTAATGGTACATCCGAAAACACATTTGGAATTTTGAGAGCTTCTGAATTAATATCAGGCCTTTCAGTGAACTTCACCAAAAGCAGAATCTTTGGCCTAAACCTTCATGCTAACAGGTTGACAAAATTTACTTGGTAGCTACAATGCCAGACAACTAATCTGCCTTTTATCTACTTAGGGCTACCAATTGGAGGAAATCTAAGAAGACTAGCAATGTGGAAACTTGTCACTGATGCCATAAACCACAAAATTCAAAGGTGGGAGAGTAAAATATTGTCTATGGCATGCAGGATAACCTTGGTAAAGTCGGTGTTGTCTAGTTTACCTGTGTACTATTTATCATTATTCTGTGTTCCAAGGGGTGTGATCAGAACTATAGAGTCTCAGTTGAGCAAGTTCTTATGGAGATAGAGATCGGATAGAAACAGGCTTATTCACTGGATCAGCTGGAAGTCAATGTGCCAGAAAGTACCTTCAGGTGGCCTGCAGATCAGAGACATCAAATTTATGAATCAGGCACTAATGGCTAAATGGTTATGGCATCTTCGAGTGGACAAAGATGGCTTGTGGAGCTCGGTGATCAGATCAAAATATTATCACCAAACTGATCATAATTATGACTGGGCTTTAATTACTATGCCTGATAATACTTCCTGTTATTGTCAAGATATAAGGAAGATCTCGAGAGTGCTAGTGTTATGCCTTAAGACCAATCACCTTAGGCTTATGTATTAACACTTTAATGTTGTATGTATGATTGTAGAAACCTTCACTACTTGTTTATTTATATTCTTTATAGCAAGTAAAATAGTGAAGCCTAGGGTTGATAACTTAGAGTGTATCACAAAGAGTTGTAATGATGGGACCATTCTAATTAAAGTTATCAATACTAAATATCTCTAACCATAGTATTAGTGAGACACGACATCACCAATACGGACAGGTTAGCATGTTCTCAACCAATTCCTTTTAAAGGAAATAGTTGATCTCATCAACTATAGTGTAGTGACACTTAAGCTAGAAACATGGATGCTTGTAGTTGACAAGTTCATCAGATTGACCCATAGAGAGATCACCATATTGTCAGTAGTTGACTCTAAAGAATTGTGGGTGTAAGTAATCCTTAGACTTGATATCACCATATAGAGATCTTGATTATGAATGCATCTTTGATTCTATTTGAAGTTACACTGTAAATGGGTAATAATGGGTAGTCTTAGGGATGGTTTGAAGTACGGAATGATTATGAGTGATCAATAAAGAATTTACCTCCTAAATTGTTAGGAGAAAACATTCATATGGCCACTTGTAAGAAGTCATGGGAGCCTTTGCAAAGCACAAGTTCAATTAGAAAGAGTTTCTAATTAGAACTTAATGACTATGACTTCTGGTATAAAAAAATCTTCTGTATATTAATGAGGATGACAAGTAACCTCAATATACAAGATTAAGGATATGTTATTGGTGAAATGATATTAATTACACGAGAACTAATTCTTGAAAGGATAGTCTTTTTCCATGATTATTCTCAATGTTTGGGGACCATGATATTTTGTTAGAGGTCAATCATGGTCTATGAAAATTAAATTAGGGATTAATTATTTAAAAGTGTATAAATCATTAAATATAAATTATTTAAGTGAATTTGAGATTTATTGCCAAGTTATTGAAAATCTATAGGGTAACACACATTAACACTATTTTCTTAAGAGTTAATTATGAAATGACCGAAAGTTTTAGGGTCATTTCATAATTTTTGAAAAGTTTAGGGACTATTGTGCAATTACCAAATTGTTGGGGATTTTTTTGAAAAATCCTAGAAAGTTTCTTGATCAATGACGCATGTTAGACATGTATTAAGACATGTGTTGGGGCATTTGTTATTCTTTAAAGCATTTTAGACATGCATTTTGACACTTGTTTAGACGTTTGTCATTCTTAAGGTACTTTGGATCTTCTATAAATAGCGTAAGACTTCTATATGTGAGGTATGGTTGCATTTTCTTAGCCTTTGTCAAAAATTGAGAAATCTCTTTGTCCAAAAGTTGGAAAACCATAAAGTTGTTTGGGAAAGGATTGAAAATTTGGAGAAATGTTTCTATTTCATTTTCTAAGGCTTGAAGTGTAGAGGTAGAACTCATTTATTCCCATATAAAGTTATACATTTAGGTGCATAAGCATCAAGGGAAGTGGTGGTGTGGACTACTCTAGAGAGTGGATATTTGAATACCTCAAAGGAATGAGCCTACTTGCAAGGATTGAAGATTCTTCAAGAGGTATAAACTTTTCGAACTCCCTTGAACTCTAAGTTGTTTAAATTAGCAAAGATCCATATTCAAAATATCTCTGAATTTTTTGTTAACCATGCTTAACACACACTTATTTTTATGCTCAACATGTATTTTGCATCATTACACGTAGTGTAGCTTTCGGAGATCCTACATAGAGCAAACTAGTTTAATAGCAGAGTGAAGCTTTATCTCAAGTAAGGTGATAAGGCCCAATTTTGGAAACTCAACTGGACAGGAGAGGGAACCTTTGCTTTGAAATATGAAAGACTCTTTAGACTAAGTACGCAGCTGAATACGAGTGTATTCAAGGGGTCCTTTAGAAGTCAGGGATTCAGACAATGGAACCTAATGTTCAGAAGAACTCTGAGAAGTAGAGAAAATGTAAAACTAGAGGAGTTGATCCATTACTTGCAGCATTATAACAATTTATCAGAGGGAGCAGATGAATGGCGATGGACTGGCGAAAACTCAGGACAATTCTCAGTCTCATCAGCATACTCCTCTATTTGTGCTGATTTAAACTTAGATATGGATAGAGGGACACTTCATGGTAAAGCATGAGGGAAACTGACACTTTAAAAAGTTCAAGTATTTTTGTGGAGACTGCTACAAAACCGTATAACAACGACAGATAATATGAGAAGAAAAGGTGTTCAGCTTCTGGACAGAGAGATGTTGTGTGCAATGTGTGGAAGATCAGTAGAATCAGCATATCATCTGTTTGTAGATTGCTCAAATGCTCATGATGTCTGGACAGAGATATATGAATGGTTTGTCCTAGAGTACACAAGGAAGGTAGATATTCAATCCCACTTTGAAGGCCACATGGAACTCCTTGGAAGCAGCAGCGATCTAGAACTATGGAGGGCACAATGGCAGCTAGTTGTATTGTCTCTATTGAAAGAAAATAACTCTATAAGGTTTGATGTTGAGGTCTCTTTTCCCTCGACCTCTTAAGGGGAAAAGGTTTGCTCGTGGAATTGGTTAATAGCAAGCAAAATGAACTATCAAGGCACTTCAATTGGGGATTGGCTTAGATTTCCAAGACTATGTTGTCCATTAATGTTTAGAAGTTGATCAATCTGTAATTCCACACTAGTAGTATAAGCTATGGGATGAGTATGTATCACTCAATCTGGGCAGAGAACTGGTAAGCTCTGCTTGTAACTACCGTTCTTTTATAGCTAACGAATTTTAATTATAAAAAAAAAGTTGATGTTCTCTTTTTGTCCTCAATATTGATCTAATAAGTTGATGTTGTTTCAGTTTTGGAGGTTTAGAACTTCTTCCACTGCAAGAAATGCGGTATTACGATACGACTGCTTTTATAATGCCCTTATTTTCTATTACCATCAAAGTACTGTCTTTCTGCCGAATCCTCCATCATGTGTTTTCGTAATCATGCAGGATCTTACTATTCAATCGACTTGCTGGACAATCACCTTTGTGTGGAGGACTCCATGAGATATCAATATTCCATTTGATATGAGGTTTACTCTAAAACTTGTTATATTTCATCATATGGACAACAAGACGACGATACTTCTCACACGACTTGAGTGGTAGCCCATAATCCAGAGCAAGATGGCGAATATGCTCAAGTGGGAAATTAATCGGTTTGCAGCCAAGAAGTTCACATTCATTAATAATATCCAATGCGTACTTTCGTTGATTTATGAAGATTCCCTGTTTACTGCGAGCCACTTCGATCCCCAGAAAATATTTCAACACACCAAGATCTTTCATTTTAAACTACAACCCCAAATACCTCTTAAATAAAGGGATCATTTACTTGCAACTTCCGGCAATTATTAAGTCATCCACATAAACCAAAACGTGAATGCAATGTGCTCCCTAGATGTAGGTGAACAGAGAATTATCTGAAACAAATTGAGAGAATCCATACTTCTCAAGTGCTGTTGCCAACTTGGCAAAAACGAGGAGCTTGACACAACCCATACAAAAATTTCTGGAGTCGGCATATTCGGGCCACCGAAGCATGTACACCTTGTGGAAGTTTCATGTAAACTTCTTCGTCAAGATCACCGTGGAGGAAAGCATTATGCATATCCATTTGGTGCAAATCCGAACCACGACAACAACAACCACGAGCAGCACTCGCACAATAACCATTTTCACCATAGGCGCAAATGTTTCATAAAAGTCCACTCCTTCAGTCTGCCGGTTTCAAAAAATAACGAGGCATCATGCCATTAGCCTTATATTTGATTCGATACACCCATTTACAGTCGATGGATCACTTACCGGGAGGTAAAAAACTCACAACCCAAGTTTTGTTTACCTCAAGAGCACTCAGTTCGTCTCTCATCGTTGTTCTCCATTCTACAATTTGCGCAGCCTCATTATAATTTTGAGGTTCTACTTCAGACGTAACAGTTGTCAAGAAATGTAAGTGCGAGGCATAAAAATGACAACTAGATACATAATTTGTGATAAGATGTCTCATACCTGAGGATGCGATGGAAGCGGAAGCAGGCGAGCGAGGGAGGGTACAATTTGAATCAACTACAAAGTCTTTCAACTTCACAGAAAGATACTTAATACGAAAACCTCTTCCAAGACGTTCAGTCTCTGTCGCTTGCATGACATCCTAAGGTGCTTCGAGTTCCACTGTCTGATAATCTCCAATGGGTGCAATATCCATGGTCAGATCGGATGCCAGATTAACCATCTCAACATCAACACGTTCTGGAGCTGAATCAACTGGACTCGTGGCAGTAGAAGGCGACGAGTCCACCATGGGCAAGAGGACGGACTCGCCCCCACCGCAAGGTCGTGCATCCGAATGCCCCCTATCGTCTAAGACGGACTCATGGCAAAATGAAAATAAGTCTCCACGAAGTGGACATCGCGGCAAACAAGAAACTCATGCGTATCAACATCATATACACGCCACCCATTCTTGTCACTGCCACAATTCAAAGCGTACACATAGCAAAGACACCCAAACATGCGTAGCATACCGTACTTCGGAGGCGTGCCATATAGCAATTCATACGGACTTTTATTCCACGACAAAGGACTAGGGGTTCTATTTATCAAATATCCCGCCATGAGCACACATTCACCCCAGAATTTCAGAGTCAATGAGGACTGGAACTGCAAGGCACGCGCCATGTGGCAATGCTTACGTTCCACACGACCATTTTGTTGAGGAGTTTCCACCATAGATGTACAATGCAAAATCCCTTGACTATCAAAGTAATCCTGGAGACAAATAAACTCAGACCCATTGTCGCTTTGCACCACTTTAACATGTACATCAAACTGATGAGAAACCATGGCAAAAAACTTCGGAAAGAATACAGAAACTTCAGATTTTTCAACAAGTAAATAAATCCAAACAGCACATGAATAATCATCAACAATAGTCAGAAAATACTTGGCTCCACAATTAGATGAAGTACGATACGAACCCCACAAGTCATGATGTACCAAGTCAAAACAACAGCTAGCACGACTAGTACCATCACAAAATACATCACGTGATTGTTTCGCCTTAAGACAAATATCACAAGAGGAACAACTATCCAAAAAGCTGAAAATTTCAGGAATAAACCGAACAACACGAGGAGAAGGATGTCCCAATCTCTAATGCCACGGATCCGGTCGAGTAACTGCATGAACCTAAGCAGTGCGTAGTTCTCTTAAATAGTAAACTCCATCACGCTGCATCCCCGCTCCAATCATCGTCCTTGTACTGCGGTCCTTCAGAATACACAGTTCATTTGAGAAGGATGCTACAATGCAACTGGTCAGTCAATTGAGAAACAAAAAGCAAAGAACACCTCATGTGGGGAACAAATAACACATCATCCAACTGGATGTTTTGGCCGAATGGGGTTGCCCCTTCTCGGCTGACAGGCTCCAAGTCCCATTAGGCATATTTACGGGACATGGAAACATGGGACGAACATCCCGAAGCACACTCCGAGAGCCGATCATGTGCTGCAAAGCGCCAGTGTCCAATAACCAATCTTGAAACTTAACGGACAACCTTTCGCTAATGCTTCCCGGCTAATGGGCATTTATAGCTTGAACAATAATATCCCATTGGTCTGGGCTCAAATCTGGGAATGCGGGGTTGGATGTGGATGAGGGCACAGCGGGTGAAAAAGAATCACCACCGGACCGTCCACCCGTTGCCATGTAAGCCTGCTGCCCACATCCACTCCCACGAGCGTCGCGTCCCTCATAGTCCCCACGACCACCTCCTTTCGCACCTCAGCCAACCCTCTGGATAACCATGCAAATTAAAACATTTGGAAACATCATGCCCCTTGCGTTCACAGTGATCAAATCAAAGGACCGGACGGTCCAAATCCTGACGAGGTTGCGTCGCAAAAGCCACAGTATCAACACGCACATCCTGCTAGCTAGCAATATTTTGTAATTTCTCTTCTTGAACAATCATGGCATAAACACGCAACAG
>JAOWBN010251146.1:0-11594 GCA_028565015.1 Pinguicula moranensis | reverse complement strand
GAAAAAATGAAGAGTTATTTTTTGAAAAAATGTGCTTATAATTGGATTATAATTTTAAGAATGCTGCGCAAAACAGGGGCTAAAATACTTGCATGGGCAAAATAAGTTAAATAAAAGGCATGCTAAATAGAGTGCTTTCCTTGAATCTTTTCCTTGTGTTATTATGTATAAAAAGGAAAAAGAAAATATTGTTGTTGATGCCTTATTGCGAAAAGGGTAGTATGTGCTTGCTGTATGTGATTCAAAATTGTTTGATTATGAGTACATCAAAGAATTGTATGAAAAGGATTCTAATTTTTAATCTATCTTTTCAGCATGTGAACATGGATCTTTAATAAATATTTTTGAAATAATGGTTTCTTTTTCGGGAATTTTTTTGTGTGTGCCTATGTCTCCCATATGTGAGCTGCTAGTTCGAGAGTCGCACAGCGGAGGTCTAATAGGACACTTCGGTGTTCTTAGGACTTATGACATTCTTTGCCAACATTTTTATTGTCCTAACATGCAAAAAGAGGTTGAGAGATTGTGTGCTTCGTGCATTGCATGTAGATAAGCAAAATCAAAATTCCTGCCTCACGGGTTGTACACCCCTGGCCCGGCCCCATACATCCTTGGATTGACACTCTATTGATTTTGTGCTTGGTTTGCCTAGTTTTTCATGTGGTAATGATAGCCTATTTGTGGTAGTTGATAGATCCTTGAAAATGGCTCATTTCATTCCTTGCGAAAAATCTAATGATGCAAAGCATGTGGCTGAATTATTTTTTCATGAGATAGTCTGCTTACATGGTGTAGCTTGTACCATTGTTAGTGATCGTGATGTTAAATTCTTGAGTTACTTTTGGAAGACCTTATGGGTTAAGTTAGGGACGAAACTCCTATTCTCTACCACGACTCATCCCCAGACAGATGGCCAAACTGAGGTGGTAACCGCACTTTCGGTGCCCTCCATCGAGCACTAATCGAGATGAACAAAAAGAATTGAGAAGTATGTGTTATTATTGCTGAATTTGCTTATAATTGTATAACTCACACGACTACCGAATATTCTCCTTTTGAGGTAGTGTACGGTTTAACCCCCTCACCCCCTTGGGTTTATCTATTTTGCTTACTACTAAATTTTTTGATCTAGATGACAAACAAAAAGCCAAGTTTGTACAAGATCTGCACCATGAGGTTCACGAGAAGATTCTCAGGGAAAATGAGAATATTGCACAAGTGGCCAACAAATATCGTAAGGCAATGGTGTTTGAACCAGGTGACTGGGTTTGGGTAAACTTTCGTAAGATTCATTTCCCTAACCATGCCAATACCAAGTTGGATCCTAGGGGTAGAGGCCCATTTCAAGTGTTGCGGCGTGTGAATGACAATGCCTACATTATTGACCTACCAGGTGAGTATAACGTTAGTGCTACCTTCAATGTGGTCAATTTGAGTCTATTTGATATTGCAGAGGGTCTTGAGGTCGATGTTTTAGATTCGAGGATGAATCCTTCCCATGAGAGAGGGAGTGATGAGAATTTACAAGCCCACACACACCTTGTTGATCCTTTGAAGGATATGGGTTACCCAATGACCCGTGTAAGGACAAAGAAGACGAAGAAGCATTGAACATATTACTGGAAGGTGTGAGGAAGTCAAACTAGATATTGGCAAGCCATTAATCAATATGATCGAGTTGGTAGAGGCCGAGAATGCATGTGTGGGTCACGACCCCCGCCCAGATTGACGAATCCATAAACTGAGATTAATTTTTGTTAAATGCTATTAAATAAATATGGATTAAATTTTTCCCCTTTTTCTTTAATTATGGTTGGACTAGTTTTTTTCATTATTTTGGTCATTTCCTATCTAGGGATTTTGGTTAGAAATTTTCTTAGAGACCTATTTAACCTTTTATAAGTGTATTTAAATGCAACTTTCTCATTCTTGAGAACAAACGTCGATTAATGAAAATGACAAGATTGAGAGGAATCTTTTTGCTTCTTTAATTCCTATTCTAAAGAGAACTAGGTTGCATGCTTCTTAGGGTTCATGTAAAGGTTGATCCTCTGATACTCGTATACATCACAGGGTAGATCATCGGATGGGAATTCAATTAATACTCTGATTTACATTCGTTTCTAGCGTAGTAGTTGGCTAGGCATTAATATTCCATGTTTAATTGGGTTTCTACGGTTTAATACATTTCTTTCATCTCCATTTTTTCCATTATACATTTTGAATTTTTATCTGATTTTAGTTTTGTTCAGTTTGATAATCGTGTTATTTGTGTATTTCTTGAGCAAGAATAAATTTTTGATTTCACGTTTTCGTTCTGTGAGCAAAAATTCACATCAACTTGTCTCAATCAAGATCCAAGAGATATGTTCATGTAAAAACGATGTCACTAAACTTAAATAAAAATAGATAAGTCAAAGAGAGTTTTCATAAAAGTTGAAAGGAGAACTTGTGGTATTACAATTCGAATCAAAACTAAGACAAAAACTAAGGTTTGAGTTCGACCATTGCCTATTATAGGCTACAAGGTGCATGAGTTCATCTAGTTAGATACATTGCCTATTAAATGCAAGCTTTCCTGAAACCCCCTGAAACCCCCCATTCGGCCACCCTTGGTTTTCCTTTGCCTTGGACCTAGGCAAGATTAGACCCTTCATTATTCATGTCTCTTAGGTGTTTGAGTTTTCCTTGCAGGCATGTTTGACCAAGGCATACATTTGTCCTTATATATTTCGGCGGTGTCTTCTTTAACTCATGCACGGGCATGCATGAGTTCACATGGTCGAATCTTATGGACTAGCCGATTAGGCTCCCCTATGGATTTGTAAAGCCCAATGGGCCATGGTGTCCTTGTAATTCTTTAGCCCAAACTTGTTGGATCAACCACAAGACTTTCTTTAAATCTCTTCAATCGAGATCTTGTAATTGGCCCACTTGGAAGCTCCAAAATATCCTTAGCCGCCTTGGAAACTCGAGGAAGGTCTTCGTCCGCCTCGGCAACTTGAGGTGCAATAGGGATTGGATCACAACCTAAAAGAACTTTTGTTCACTAAAACATGGACAAAGCAATAAAGATTCCTACAGACTCATTAACAGGGAAATTGATCCATTTCACATTTTGCAGGCAAAACAATCAACAAGAAAACATAAGAGATGAATAAGAAAGTAAACCCCAATTGTAAAATCATATACCCACGCAATTCCTCAAACAATGTATATATTGAGTACCCATCACCGAATCGGAAAACAAACAAAAAAATGGGGAGGAAATTAACCTTTCAGTATAAAAGCAATACTTCCAGTAAACTCCTAAATAGAAAAATCCACAACGAAAATATTCTTCGAAAATTTTTTCCAGGGTTTACAGAACCTAAACCCTAGAAGAAAAAAAATTATGTTTACGCAAGATTAAAGAACTTTCCAAATGGTTCGACTATCTACAGTCGGCGCTCACCGATTGAAGGACGGAATTTTGTTGAGAATGATTGAAGAGGGGGCTGACAGAAATCGGGAAGAAGGAAGCGCTGTCATGAGGGAAGAGAAATTCGGTAGAGAAAATAGAGGAATTTGGAAAACAAGGAAGAAGTTTCTTTTATCTGAGACATGATCTCAGCCCTTGGCTTGGTATGAATCGGACAATCATGAAATAAGGATATTATGGTCATTAAATATTTAAATTTATATGAATTTGATGGTGAAGCTTTCTGAAAGTGAAAGCATCATATTACGGTTGTCTAGCGGTTAACGGTAGTAGCGAAAAACCGTTACCGCTACCATTATAGCTATCGTTGTATCGTCGGTAGCGATATAGCAGTAGCGATAGCGGATACCTAAATCAAAACTACTACATTAGCGGTAGTGGTAGCGGTAGCGAACGGTAGTAGCGGATACTGCTACTATCAATTTTGTTTAATTAAATAAAAAAAAACTGATCAGGTTTCAGACTTTGTATCTCTGACTGTAATGCATGAAAAACAACAATTTACGCATCAACTCAATGGACAATTATTTGTGATAGACAATAAATTTATACATTTGGCATCGCACAGATTTCTACTAAATCATTTTTCAGTTTTGAATACCTTGTGTTTTACAAAAAATTTAAAACATGAAATATTTTTAATAAATGCTCAATACTCACTAGAGAATCTAACGATTGTTTATGAAAATAATGATCAAACATTTTTTTTTATCAAATTAAATAATTTTAATTTTTTAAATAATAACGGTAGTATCAGATTTCGCTATCGGTATCGCTATCATAGCGATAGTAACAGTAGCGATAAGCGGTAACCGTAGCACAAATGTCATTTTATAATCCGCTATCAAAGCGATAGCGGTAGCAGATAGCCCTCATCTGCTATCACTAATGTCGCTAGACATCCCTACGTCAGACCATTTACCAGGGTGATTCTAAAATCGCAGAAGTTTGGTTTGATAAATTTGGTGCACTTTTTTGCAAAATAGTCGTCCCTATATGATAATAGCTTCGATTTTTGTGTTGAAAGTTTAAAAGTATTAGTTAAAAGTAATCTATTGAAAACTTGGGAAGTACCTTCCAAAAATAAATTAGAAAGTGCAGCTAAAAACTGTGGAAAAAAATATATGAATTACCTAACGTGTTACAGAATTCGGTATAAAGTCTTCAAAGAAATTATTTAACTGAAATTTCAAAGTGTTTATTTTCTAACAACTTAAAAATTGAAAGAAAAAAGTTAAATTTTTGTTGTTTTGAAATAATTGTAAGAATAAATACTAACATAAAACATTAGAGATAGAAGTAAGTAGAACAAATATTTTATTCATCTCTCCAAATGTATGTTATATCAAACATGAACACCTATATTTATAGGTACAATACAAGCCTTGGGGAATTGACTACATTAATAAGTGATATATGAATCTCTAAGTTAAATGTGTAGATACATTATTTGAATGTATATGTATTCGTAAGATAAGTACAATTGGTAACTTAAAGCCAATATATATATATATATATATTCTTATAACAACAGTACTCCCCCTTCGAATTCTGTAGTATTAAGAATATGCCTCGTTAAAATTTTACATTGAAAAAAAAGTACAATATTCTTTTATACTTGTCATAATATATTGCTTCATTAAAAACTTGCCAAGAAAAATCTAGTCAAGGAAAAAAAGAGTACAACACTAGTTTTCTCCCACTAATAGTTGCATCAGTTTGAGCATGCCTCATTTTGATATACTTGATCAACATTTTGAATATTGTAGTAGGTAATGCGTGAGCTTGCAAAACTTTTAAATTCTCAATTTAGATTGATAAGCCGCATAATCTTCATATTGTAGTTGACAATCTTATATTTGTCTGCCAATATTTTTTTTTGTTAACAATTCAACTAGAACGTTTTATATATGAACATATGTAATAAGATGTTCATTACTTATTCCAAGGACATACAATTATCTTTAAAGGGTTTGGATAGATATTCACCAGAATAAATCAAGACAAAGTTTGTTGATTTTATAATCAGGGAATCATCCCAAACATTAAACTTAATAGTGGCAATGAACTTTTGGTTCATCAAACCATATTTTATTCCAGAAAATAAGATACATAGTAATTCTTTGAAATGAAATTGGGCACACATCTTCATCGAGAATCATTTTAAAATTTCACGGAATAGTGTTATCTGTTAGACATATCGCTTTCATTGATTGTAATAATACTCAATAGATGAATAAATTCCGAGTATAATTGAATCTCCTTTTATTCAAAATTACAATCAACATAATTCAACCTTAAGCTATGATAAAAAAAAATAAAAAAAAAAATCCAACCATAGCTCATTAACTACAATTCATCAGGTATGCATAAAACCAATACAAGTTATGCATATTGAAGGAATGAACATCTTCGGGGTAGGGGTGGCTAAACAGTTCCAAGTTTTCACGAAAATCCAAAATTTATCTTTCCAGTTACCCTAATTTTTTAAATTATTGGGTATTCGAGAATCCGGTCCCGTTTATTTTCGGAATAGGTTTCGGGTAATGACCATACCTATCCCGATTACCCATTTTTAGGCATATAACTTTGAGAATTTTCAAAACCCGTTCCGTCCCGTTATCTGAATTTTCAAAAATTTCAGGAATTTTAGGGATGGGACGTGGATAGGTTCGGGTATGACCAATACTCGTCCCGAATTTTCGTTTAGCCACCCCTACTTATGGGGTATTAAAAGTCTCTTCAAGCGACATTATATTTCCTTTGTAGCTGCAGTAATTTATTTTAACCCCAATAAAAAATGAATAAATATGCTTCTGGCACATATGGGCGATAGTTCAATAGTCTCATATCTTGCCCCACAATTGGTGAATATGTGCTTATACATAGCACGAAAAATCTAAGGTTGTATTCTACATTTAATTTCTTTCAATTTCCATAGAAATATTGTGTTCTCTTCAAAGAAAGCAATCCTAATGGATCAATTCTGATTTTGTAAAAGATTATCATTGTAATCCGAAATACAATCTTTCATGCATGAATTTATCCTATAGTTTGGCAGAAAATTATATTTTTCTAGCTTCAGGCCTTCCGAACTCTAAATTAGAATATTCAACATGCATGCATTGAAACCGAGTTTAAAGAAGAGATACAGCAACAAAGGCATAAATTCGCATCAATATGATGCTTCAAGTATCATAATAATTTTTCCTCCAAGTAAGATAAAATAAAAAAATAAAATAAAAAAATAAAAAAATAAAAAAAATAAAATAAAAAAATAAAATAAAAAAATTCCATTTCATCTTTTATTAAAGGACAACTTCAATCGTTTTTCTTCCTTATCCTTCTATATCATGAGTTTACAAAGTTTTATCATTTTACCATTTTTGGTGGTCATTTTGCGTCCGGGGATCTATCTACCTTCCCAAAGATCAACATGGTCTTTTACAATGAGATATTCATATTTCATTACATCATCAATATGGCGGTAAAGAAAGATTATAGCTTTTGCCTTATTTTCATTAGATGCTCGATTGCATCCTTTTATAATATCTCCAACTGACCAATTTGCCTCGCGATGCAAGATATTTTAAATCAGGCTTCTGACCATCAATTAATGTCTTCAAGGCTTCTCACCATTATTTTTTCATGTTAGCAGCAAATCATGCTACCACCATAATATAATAGCATTAACCATCTCTGCAAGTACACAATAATTAAAATGGCGTCGCTGCGAGAGAATCCCCGACTGACCTAAGCAAACCCGCTGCACCCACCACCAATTCCGGCCAACCATGAAACGATTAACCTTAAACCCACCGTAAACTTCTACCGCAACCCCTTAAGCTCCCCGGCGACGCATAAAGCGCACCGGGGAGGTTCGCCCAACACCCCAGGGAGTGCTACCCATTCACCCCAACATAAATGACCTCCACCTGGACCGTAGTCCCCCGACGGTCGCATAGCCTCCGGAAGGAGATTAGGAAGGGGAAAACAGTAGTAAACTTAGATAGCCAAAATAGGAGACCCACTACCAGCCGTGCAATTATGGATAGGGAACTTCAGAATAGAAGGATGGCAGGGTTAAGCAAACCACCGAGTAACACCCACAGTCGACTAGGGCCGAGATTTGAGCGAAATGGCGAAACCTCTGGACAGATGAAGAAGACGACATTTTACTTCAGTAACTTTCCAGCAAACGCCAGTCACAAGGAGCTGAGAAGAATCTTCGAGCTGCAAGGTAAACTGGACGATTTCTTCATCCCAAGAAAACTTGCGTTAAATGGTTTACCCTTTGGATTTGTGATATATGAGGAGATAGATTCGATTGAGAGCATGGAGATGAAATTAAACTGTATATGGGTGGGTTCGTACAAGATTAGAGCCAACAGAACTCACTTTGAAAAAAGAACCTTGATGAGAACAGGGGGGTTCACAGTACAATCTGAAAAAAAAAACCATCTGAAACATTGTACACGCAAGGCCACATAACCTACAAGGAAATGCTGTCCAAAAATGAGGTTAAAGAGTGGAGGGTTAGGGAGAAGGAGACCACGGGTCGAAAGGGAAGGAGGTTATCAACCTAAATACTGTGAAACAGGAGGCACTATGGCTGAACCATAGCAAGACTGGTAATCTGATAAACAAAGAAGGGTGGAGGGAGCTCCAAATAGCCCTGAAAAAAGGGGGTACTTCAACCTGAAAGTAAGTCCGATGGGGAGGAAGAGGGTAAGGATCTGGATAACCTGCTCAAGCATGATCTCGAATGGGTTAGTAACTGGATAACTGATATCTCAGACTGGACAGAGCATCCCCCTCTCAAGGAAAGATTATGCTGGATAAGAATCTACGGTCTACCTCTCCAAGCATGGCAGGAAGGAATATTGAAAAAAATTGGAGGAAGAGTAGGTAGAGTCATCCGGGTAGATGAGGTTACCATTAAAAAACTCCACTTGGAAGCTGCTCAAATACTCATTCAAGTGAGTCTGGAAGTTACAGTGGATCAACTCCTTGAGGTAAAAATCGATGGTCAAGAGCACAAAATCAGAATAGTGGAGGTATATGGAAACAAGTTTGAAATGGAAAATTGGAATGATGATGAATCTTCTGAAGAGTCTTCAGGTGATGAATGTAGCTCGGCAGATTATGAGTCAGGAGATGGATGGGGACTCTAAGACGGGGAAAAAGACTTCTGAAATGAAGGAATGACCTTATACAAAAAGGATCATTAACATTAAAGGTGTCCAGAATCATGAGAATTCAATAAACCAGAACAACTCCCTTCATCCAGAGGCTCAGCACAACAGTGGCAAGTTCTGGCAACAAGATATAACGGCAGAAAACTCCCTCCCGGATAGGCCTAGATGTGAAAGAGATTGGGAAGAAGAAAGCACAGTGGGAAAACAGGAAATGATTTACCAGGAGGAAGAGAAAAAAGGGGTACCGGAAACAGTGGAAGGCAGAGATGTAGTTACATGTGATAATTCAGTGGAAAATAGTGGACTGGAAAAGCAACAGAGCAAAGGGGAAAAACCAGAGGACAACCGATCACAAGTCAATGGAAAAAACACAACATCAGAGGCAAAAATCAGTGAGGAGACAAGAGAGTGCCAACAAGATAGTGATGCAAAGGATAAAGTAGAGGAGCAAGGATCAGTGGTGAAGGAAACACCTCATGAAAAATCACAGTACCCCAAGACAGTGATAACAGATTCAGAGAGGGTATTAAAAGAGATGATTGAGTCTGAAATCATGGATCTTGTGATGGATAAGGACAATAAAACCCTCTGCAGTAATGTTGGCACAAGCAGGAAGATGGATACAGGAAAAAACAAGGAGAAGAAAGGTCAAAAAACTGCTCTGATGGAAACTATCTACACTCCTTCTCAATAGAAGAGAAAGTTGAGTAAAGCAGAGATCAAAACAAGAAAGAAAACTGCACAGAAAAGTAGAAACCAGCAGATTCTGGAAGACTGGAGGGACCTGCTACTATCCAATCCCTCAAATATACCTCAAGATAACACACAGGAACCTCATAAAAGAAGTTCAAACTACACGACCTCTATGATTGACAGCGGAATTGAAGCAGCTAATCTAAGACACTGCAAAAAGGAGGCTGAGGGAATTCTGAAATTTGGGATCAACCTGGGAATGCAGTTCCAGCAGAACACTGAGCAGACAACAATAGATTTGATGGAAATCGCAGCAAGGAACAACTCTGAAGCCACTGATCATCAAAAATTAGTGAAGGGAAGAGAAGTTAAAACAGTGAACAATGAAGCTTCTCAGCTATAATGTCCGAGGATTAGGAGACAAGGGGAGAAGAAGATCGGTCACAAGATTAGTTCAACTACACAATATTGACTTCCTAAGCATACAAGAAACAAAGAAAACAGTGATCAGTAAGAAGTTAGCACCGTCTCTATGGTATGATGACAACTTTGATTGGATCTATAAGGGGTCAAATGGGATGTCTGGAGGCTTATTGTGCATATGGAATACAAAAAAGTTTAGGAGAATCAACATAATGGACGCTGAAAGTGCTTTAGGTGTTTCTGGAAAATGGAATGGAGAAGAAGGCACATCTCATATCATCAATCTACGGACCAACAGCAGTGATGGATAAACAAAGGCAGTGGAACCAGATCATAAACCTCAAGCAAGGGAAAGAAGAAGATAAATGGTGTATCAAGGGGGATTTTAACGCAGTACTTGACAGAAAGGAAAGGAAAGGTAGAACACAAGGTACAAGTGAGAGAGAGATCAGTATGTTCAGACAGTTTGTCAACAACATGGGTCTGCAGGACCTTGCAATGATAAAAAGAAAGTTCACTTGGTATCTTAACTCCCTCAAAGCAATGAGCAGGTTAGACAGGTTCCTGATAAACGACAAATGGATGGGGGAAGGCAAAACATGGATACAAACGGGGCTAGATAGAGAAGACTCTGGCCATTGCCCGGTGACACTAAGTTCTCAAGAACAGAATTGGGGACACAAGCCCCTAAGGGTCCTAAACTGCTGGTTAAAGATGCCTGGCTTTAATGAGTTGGTAAGAAAAGCATGGTCTGACCTAGAGACTTGCGGATATGCAGGGTACAGAATTAAAAAGAAAACGCAGTTGCTGCGAGCTGAAATCAAAAAATGGAACAAGAGGGATCTGTGTGACTTGACAGCAAAACGAAAAGATATCTTGGACTCTCTGAAAGCAATGGAAATAGAGGCTGAAAATGGGGAAATGTGTGAAACCTTAAATGCACAATGCACTGCCAAGAGGGAGGAGCTCCACATCCTAACAAATAAACAGGAAAGTATACTCTTTCAGAAGTCCAGGATAAATTGGCTGCAGTCCGGAGATGAAAATACAGCATACTTCCACAACTGGTTAAAAAAAAACAGAGCAAGAAACACAATACATGGAATCTGGGACAATGGCACTTGGTATGAGGATGCTGAAAAAGTTAAAGAATGTGTCAAGGTTCATTTCAGCTCCAGATTCACAGAAAATAACGTGATCAGACCAAATCTGGGAAGCATTCAGGTACAAAAACTCTCCCCCCAAGCTAAACAGAATATCTTGGTACCTTTTAGCATTGAGGAAATCATGCAAGCCATCGCAAATTGTGGGAGTAATAAGAGACCGGGGCCAGACGGACTAAACTTTGCATTTGTCAAACACTTCCTTCCCATCTTGAAACAGGACATATGTCAAATGGTACAAGAATTCTACAGGTACAGCAAGATTGTAAAGGGTGGGAATGCTTCACACATAACCTTGGTGGCAAAAAATAGTAACCCTTTACAAGTTTCAAATTATCGCCCAATATCCCTAATAGGCATGCCTTACAAGATCATTGCAAAAATTCTAGCTACAAGACTCAATCAAGCTTTGGATGAGATAATATCTACAAATCAGATGGCCTTCATTGGGAAGAGGCAGATTGTTGATGGGATCTTAGTAGCAAATGAGATAATTGATGACTTGAAGAAAACCAAAAAAGCTGGACTGATTTTTAAAATAGACTTTGAGAAGGCGTTTGACATGGTGAATTGGAAATACCTGCTTGACATGATGAGAAGAATGAACTTCCCAGACTGTTGGTTATGGTGGATTAA
>JAOWBN010251135.1:0-11595 GCA_028565015.1 Pinguicula moranensis | reverse complement strand
CAAATATCTATACATTATCTAAGGGAACCAAATCAAAAAAATAAATTTTTTACATATAAATTTGTTTTTTTTAAATCCAAGGGGACCCTGGTCCCCCTCCCTCCGCCCCTGTAACTACAAAAATTAATTGGAATATCTGAGGTTCGAATTCTATTCACAATCTGACCCTTTTGATTTTTCAAAAAATAGATGAAAAAATGCAAAGCAAATTCTAACCCTTACCAATCCATACTAACTTCAATAACTCTACCAACTAGACTGTACTAATTTTTTTTTGGTAGGTAATAAAAATTAAATTAAATCACGAGTTATGTACACAGTATTGGCAACGATTGTCCCCCGTACAGGGTGCGGTCATCCCACTACAGAACCCCACATCAAGGTGGAAAAAATGAGCTAACACACAACCTTGGATGTCGTATCCAATCGGTTAAAGTGGACATACGACTTATTTTTTCAAACGAGGTATACCATATCCATGTTTGCACCCGAATTTGTTCAATGACCTTGTTGTGTTTGAAGCCCCCATTTCAAAATCTCACATCATTCCTGGTGTTCCAGAGAGTCCAAACCGTACAGTGCCAGAGATTTCCACAGTTCGCGACCTACACGAGTAGGATAAAGACCCATATGCGCCTCAAGATATGCTATCGGCGAGAGATGAGCGGCATATGAGTACCGCATCCAAGTATAGACTGTCGACCAGATTCCATAAGAAAGTGGACATGTCCAAAAAAGGTGGGTCACAGTATCCTCTTCTATCCGGCAAAATACACACAATCGAGTTTCCAAAGGAAAAGTCGTACCTCTATATATCAAGTTATCAAGCGTTGCGATACGCGATTGTAAAAGACGCCAACAGAAAGTCATGATGTTGAAAGGCGAACGGACACCCCAGATCATCGCAATATTTGGCTTTGGTAAGATTGCAGCCTCTCTGTCCATCGAACACATACGATAGCCACTTCTAACCGTGTAGATGCCCGACGAAGAATCTTCCCAACGCCACCAATCAGGATCCACTCGCGGATACGATTCACGGAGCTCTACTTCCCATGCATTAACAAGCATAACACCACGTCTACTAACCGGTTGACTCAATATCCACCGAATCCGCCAAGACCCATCTACACATTCCCATTTGTCTGCCACCATACCCCCTTTGTCTCTCGCGTGGCTATACACCCGATCATCACGACGTGCTAGCGCCCATTCCAAGCCAGTTATCCTCCAAAAATCTGGTACGCTTGCCATCTCCCAGAACCCGCACCAAGTGGTTGGTAAACCACCCCTCAGTACATATAATCTTCCGTAGATCCCGCCACCAACGAGAGGAAAGTCGTGCATGAGGAAGATTAATCCAATCATTATTCGGACTACGCGTGCCAAAATACTTGAATATTATAAGGTCCCGCCAATAGCCTCCGTTAGCTGATTTCAGACGCCATGCCCACTTGGCAAGGAGGGTCTGATTAAAGGAGTTTAAATTCAAAATACCCAGACCACCTTTATCTCTTGGCAGACACAAGAAATCCCAGCTAATCCAATTGTAAGACGGACAAATATAGTAGCTCGATCGCCATAAAAAATTCTGGCATACAACATTCATCTCCTTAATAATAGACTTTGGGGCCCTATAGAGGGAGAAAAAATAAACTGGCATGCTGCATAGGACACTCTTGATAAGAGTGATTCGTCCTCCGAAGTTCAAGAATTTGTTTTCTCAAGATAATGTCTTGTTTTTCATAGCCGTCGTGAGAGAAGACCACATAGCCCGACAACCACTCAAAGTCCCAAATAATCAAATGGGACTTGCATAGTCGAACAATGTAGAGCTGTGGCACAAGCTTGTTGCAATTCCATGGATATATTAATCCCCAAAATATTACTCTTTTTAAAATTAATTGAAAGGCCTGACATGAGCTCATATAGACAAAGGATCCCTTTCATGACTTGGACATTCTCTAGATTGCCAACTCCAAAAAATAAAGTATCATCTGCATAAAGAGAATGTGTATAGGTCACATCTCCACACTGAATGCCCCGCATGATACCACATCCAATAGCCTGTTTGAGAAGCATATTCAGCCCTTCCATAGAAATGATGAATAGAAAGGGCAATAAGGGGTCACCTTGACGCAAGCCACGCTCAAAGTTAAAAATACCTGATGATGTTCCATTCACAAGAACCGAACCTGTGGCAGATGTTAAACATGCCCGCATCCAACCAATCCACTGCTCACAAAATCCCATTTTTTGCATCATAATAAATAGGAATTTCCAATTAATCGAATCGAAAGCTTTTGCGAAATCTACCTTCAGGAATACAACAGGGATATTGCTTTTAACATAGTGAACAAGTTCACTAGCGAGGAGAGTTCCATCTTGTATTTGTCTACCCGCAATAAAAACTAATTGTTGTGGAGCAATTAGCTTGTCCATGACTCTGCGTAGGCGGGTTGCCAATAGTTTGGCCAATAACTTATAAGCACTGCTAATCAAGGAGATTGGGTGGTAATGGACTAGTTCTGAGGGTGACAGAATTTTTGCAGCCAGAACAATAGATGTTGCATTCAGATCGTGCAATAAACTTCCAATATAAAAGAATTCTGTAAAAACCAATGAACTCTGTTTCGATCACTGCCCAGTGAGTTTTCAAAAAATGAAAATTCATCCCATCTGGGCCGGGGCTCTTTTTAGTCGAACAAGAGTGCAAGGTTGCAAATATTTCTTCTTCAGTGAATTCAAAAATCAACAAGAAGTTGTCATCCAAAGATAAACGAGGGTCACAATCGAGCATTAGATAAGGACGATGATGATCAGGTTCTTTGAAATGTTTAGCAAAATAAGACCGAATCCCTTGTTTTACTTCCGGAATTGACTTTGTCCATATTCCATAAAAAAAAAAAGACCTTGTATAGAAATTTGGTGTCTTCTTTTGTTAACACGAGCATGGAAATAACCTGTATTGCCATCCCCCTCACTTATCCGCTTCACACGAGCCTTTTGAAATAAGATAGAAGCTCTACATTGTTGCGCTTTTTCAGATGACTCATTAGTATTTTTCTATCAACTATTTCCTCAGCAGAAAGGGGGCAAATTTCGCTCTCAGTATCAAACAGATCAGACGACAAGCTAGATCATCTATATGCTGGTTAGCCTTCCCAAACACATCACGATTCCATATCTTGAGGTCCTGTTGAAGATATTTGATCCGACAGTGTAATATAGAAGCCCGCGTACCTACTACTGTAGATGCATGCCATGTCGCATCCACAAAAGCTGGGAAGTCCGAATGAGAATCCCAGCAATCAGGGTCATGAATGCCTTCGGATCCTAGTCACCTGAAGGAGTATGCAATAGTACAGGTCGATGGTCCGCAATGCTCCGTTCCATGGCCACCTCCGCCAGGTTCGGCCATAATTCAACCCATTTCTCCGTCACCAAGAATCGATCTATATGACTGGCACTCGTTCCACGTCCATTGAGCCAAGTATATGCATAACGTTGTAGGGGTGGGTAAATGAGCTCATTATCAAGAATAAAATCATTGAATTCTAGCATGTCCGATGTGATCGGACCAAAGAAATTCATGCGCTCCTCGCATGCACGCACCATATTAAAATCCCCAACTGTACAGACCGCAATAGAAGGTGCACAACATAAGATTCCAGATATTTGCTGCCATAAATCACGTTTAGTTGCGGAGTAACCTGTTGGCGCATACACATTTATAATCATAACTTTCTCATTGTTTGCACGATACCTTCCTTCCACAATAAGCAGTTGGGGCAGTGCTGTACTCGACTCCATAATAAATATAGAAGAAGACCAAATTGAAAGAAGACCCCCAGCAGTGCCACGGGATGGGCTAGCCGCCCACTCGAAATCATTGTGATGCCATATATTCTGTAGCATAAATCGATCTAGAGTATCTTTTTTGGTCTCCTGCAAACAAAGCCATTTGATAGAGTTTGACTGAATCAAAGATCTCACCGCACCTGATCGCCCAGGAACCCCCAGCCCATGAACATTTATTGATAAAATCTTCATATATGAACAGTGGTTGTCTCGGCTGAGGATGTGATATTAGGGTCCAAAGCCGCATCACATGACTCCATGTTAGCTAGGCGCCTTTATGATCTCCGCATCAGATTCCTCACTCCGCACGCCAATAGATTTTCCCAGAGATCAAAAGAACTCCGCCTCAGATATCAACTCTGTTTGTACTCCTGGCGCCACATCAGCCATATCATTGGTCTCGGCCTCCGCAACATGAAGCTGCGACTGACCACACTCAGTCTGTATGTTTTCCCTAGTGCTATGCGGCTGCTTAAGCTATGGTGAATGATATACGCTTGCACCTTGACTTTGTTTCCTTAAAGATGTACGGATCAAGGCCAAATAGATATGAAGTGTAAGATGACTGGTTTATTGGAATTTCAGGTGTTGTGATAGCATTCCCCTCTATTACGGCATCAACATTCATGGAAGAGCTACACTTAAATGTAATAATTTGTTCAGAAGGATGTACCACGGGTGATACTGGCGATTGCGTGCTCGGTCTGATTGTATCAGGTAGTAGCACTGTGGGAGTTGTTGGACTTACAGCGGCCACAGGTTATTCCACCAGACTCAATTTCTCCTCCTTGATAATACGAAGAGCATTAGGGTTGCGAGGTGAAGTCTCCCAACCACGACGACTTATTGTTTACTCCAAAACATAGATCGAAAACAACTCATCAGCTAGAACTATCTTCATTACCTCATCAATACGGGGTTGGGATGTAATTTGCAAAAGTGATCGTGCACCGTTCATAGAAGTACGAGCTGAGGTATTCTTGTCCAATCTCACAAATTTTCCAAAATGTTCAGCCACTGCCCGAAAGAAGTCCTCGTACCAGCAATGTAGTGGTGTTCCACGAATCTTCAGCCACACTGTCCGAGTGCCATCTCTACGATGGCGCCCCCAAACCTGAGCACCCACCAATCCAATCCGATCACCAAAGTCCATTTCCTCACCCAATTGCGTCGTCAATGCGTTCGAAGGGTATGATATCATGATCTCACCCCCTTCAAGTCTAATCCCCCGACTATCCGCCAAACCATACTCCTCCATACGTGACATCACAGTAGTCAATTCCAAGCCCGACAACAAGCTTCCAATGATACAATTTTCAAGCCATTTAGCTTGATCGGGGTCAGGAGCAAAATTAAGCACCTTTGTTGATTCAACACTCAACAGATGATTTTTTGATTGCCCACCCATGTCAATAGACTCCATCGATGCCTTACCACGCTGAGATGCCATGGTAAGGATTTGTTGCTGATTTTGCTTGACTTGTTTCACAAATATCATATTTGCCCCCATCCATAGTCCGGTCAATCGCGACGCTAACAGCACAATATCCATGCCTGGTGCGTAACGCACAAAACCGAAGCGATGAGTCGATTCCCATTGATTACGGGGAATGAAAATGTCTAGTACCAAACGCCAGGAACAGCCTTCGAAGGTCCATTTCAGTACAAGTTGGCGGGAGGCTGGAGATAAAGAAAGAGTCAGTTTCCTCTCACAGCCGTCTGATATAGGCTGGGAGAGGCGGCCGTGGACGAGAAACTCCTTGTTTTGCTACTGATGGTCCGGCAGCCAGAGGACGGCGTCGACGTCTCGGTAACTCCCAATTGCCTTCGGCATTCAAATCTTCAGTGATATTCATTGTCATTACAACATCCTCCAAGTATACATTATCATTAACCCCTGTGAGCGATCGTGCCACTTTAGCCAGTGCAGAAGGCACACTGTGAGGGATTTGCTCAACCAACACTGAAGGAGCACGTGCTACAGATTTACCATCCGCCAATGACCTACCAACACCAGCTCCACCATGCACCAAAACGCCATCTGTGCACATACCACTATCCCCCAGAGTCACACGCCCATCCACAATTGACGATTCCGTCACCCGCCGGAGGATGTTAGGGGACATATTACCAAAGATTAGTGCCAAATCGTCATGTTGAAGCGCAGAATTCTATTGATATGCGGAGTAATTTACTGCCCGCCGAACATCATCCACTCCCGACACATCAGCGATGAGGCACGACAAGGAGACGCCACCCTCTACACCATCACCATCAATTCCCCCTGGAACTCCGTTAATTGCCTCTTGCCTTTCGCCCAAATTTTCAGATTGGGGTTTTTGGTGACCTCTATCAAAAGAAGTATCCATCTCCCCTACGACACCATTAGGATACGATTTTGCTGTCTCCGGAAACACCCCTACAGAATGGGAGCCGCGTTCCATCACCGTCGCACTCGAATCTCCAGACTTGTCGCCGTATCGTTTTTTGGTTTTTCCTTTTGTCTTCATCTCTTGAGAACTAGACTGTACTAATGTTATGTAATACTTAAAAAATGTACAATTATATCATCTGAGGGGGGACCAAACAGAATTTGTACATGTATATTAAATTTTTTTAAAATGTTTTGGGGACAAGGGGGCCGTGGCGGAGGGAGGTGCTGGTCATTATGTTAGTATGCCTCATTGCTATTCTTTTATGAAGTTATATACCGATGGTTGTCTTTTTGTTGAGCTTTTTGTTTAGACAAGAGTCTTTTTTGTTTTTCTTTAGTTGTAAGAAATGTGTCTGATGAATCCTCCTCTTATTCATCAGTTTGGATCTTTCCCATACTTGTTAATTCTTCATTATCAGTGGAAAGATCTTTATTCGATCACAACTTTTTGATTGATTGTACACTTGATCAATTTCTTGCTAGACACTACAGCAAATGCTACGCTTTTATCCATTTGTTTGTTAATTTTCTCTAGTTGGATCTTACAATAAAATAAATATTTCATTTATAATCTCTTGTATTTGCATTTGCAGGAATGAGACAATTTGCACTACTAGGAATAGAAACTCCCAATCCCCATTCCGACTACAAAGAAATTGTATCCATGAAACTGAAACGGATGCGATTCAATGAATAGGAAATTGGATTATCGTAATACCAACTCCACCGCCAAATTAAAAGTTATGCTTCTCAACCAAGGCCTCTTACTCTCCACCGTCTGAAGATTCACCGTCAAAGGCCCCTCCATTAGTTGAAAGCCGTCAGGCATTGTCCAGGAAATTCGTGGTGAAAACACCCCTTTGAGTCTTGTAGATTGAAATATAACCGTTACCTCTATTGATACGGAAACATGATAGTATTGTATTCTTTGATTGAATATGCTGCAAAGACAAACAACTAGAGGCTATCAGAGTCGTCGTATAATGCCACAACTCAAATCTGTTCCTCGAAAGTGGTGAGGCAACATTCACAGAGAATATGTATTTGTGTAGTTCCCAACGCATGAGAGTTATGAATTCTCTGTGTTTCTCGAGAGGGGCGTGTACCCCCTTTAAATAGGGAAGGGAGAGGCAAAATCTTATTCCGATTAAGATTAGTCATGAATAGGGGAACAATAAATCTTATCCCTTAATTCTCGATTATTAGCCATTTTAATATAACTGATAAACCTTAATTATTAGTTTACCTCATTTATCAATAATTATCCGTAATTATCGATATCTTTCAACAACTCTCACCCGACTACATAAGCCGTATTATCATAAGACAATACATTTACACAAATCTCTTATTCTTTATACAAAAAATGAGTCGTGCGACCAATAGGTACTTATTAGTATTATATTAAGTCACCGTCCAACTAACATGAAACTTTCAAAATAATAATACCCCAGATCTTCCATGCATCACCAATAGTTCACACATCCCTTTAAGTTATAATAATATTTGATTGTATACTAAATATAATTACCTGGGTAAATATGGTGAAGCAAGATAGATTATTCCTTAGTAACTCAAGACAATCAATATCGGCTTGATTGCTTTCGTAATATGCTCCGCTGGACTCTATATGGTAATATCCCTTGGATAACATATTAAAGTAGTATTATAAAGCTTAAAATTCAAGTCATAGTTGTAAGTCAAAGAGTAATCGAAGTGGACAAATGTACGTCCATGTGATCACACAATGACAACAAGGGGATACTTTTGTCATTTCACATAACAGTTGGGTTATGGTGCACACAGTATGACATGTATATCATGGCATGACTCTCATTCACTTGGGCATATCACTTTCTTATGCCATGCGAATTGTAGTCCTGAATAAACAAACTAAGTATTTATCCTTATTTCTACATTCGGCTTTAAGATTTATGTGAAAGGCTTGATATTTCACCTCCTATTCACTTAGAATCTCATTTTAGACATACTTAAGTGGCTATCTCAAATAATAGTCTCCTCTTTCATGCTCCATAAACATAGGAGTGATTACTCGTGTGATAGGTCCAATCACAAAGACTCGTGACATTCTCTTGTGCCTAATTTGATTGCATATAAACAATCAATGAAAAAAAGGACAAAAATTGAATTTATATCATAATCACGCAATTTACAAAATTTGACCTTATTATAACAAGATTGATCCATGATGTCAAACCCTACGTAATCCTAGACTCATGATATGAGTTCTAAACACATCTCTAAGAATTAGTTTGGTCATCAGATTAGTAATCATTTTGTTGGTAGAAATATACTTGATAGTGATGTCCTCTTTGTTGACATCATCTTGAACAAATTGGTAGCATCTTAGGATGTGATTTGTTTTTCTATGGAACTTTGTATCCTTTGCAAACTGAATTGCCGTAGTGTTGTCGTAGTTCATTTCTAAAGGTTAATCAGGCCTCGGGGTGAGGTCGAGATAATGTAGAAAACTCTTTAGGCATAGTGCCTTTTGCATGGCTATGTTACATGCGACATTCTCTGCTTCCATAATTCATAAAACAATGTAGTCTTGTTTCTTACTACACCATGATATGGATCCTCCACCAAGGATGAAGGCATATCTATAGGTTGATTTGTACTCATCCAAATCACCTCCCTAATTAGCATACATAAACCCCTTTAACCTCAGGTCTCCCGTTTGGTAATATATGACTAGATTGCTTGTTCCATGAAGGTAACACAAAATCCTTTTGAGAGCTTGCCAATGAGCTGGTCTTTGTTTGCTTTGATAACGACTCACCCAACCGACTGCGAAATAGCTGTCTGGCCGTTATACAACATAGCATATATCAAACTTCCTATGACACTGACATAGTGAACATTGCTCATTTGTTCATTTTCCTTGTCTGTTCTTAGGCATTTATCAAGGCTTAGCGCTAGACCCTTTTCAACTAGGGTATCACAGGTTTAGAGTAATGCATCCTGAAACGTTATAAGATTTTGTTGACCTATGTTTGTTGGGACAGACCAAAGAGTTTATTAGAAAAGGTTCTAATGATCTCCACGCCTATGACATACCTGTCTTCACTATATCTTTCATCTTAAAAAAGAAAGATACCCATTTCTTAGTGGCGTTGGTCATTTCCAAGTTGTTTCTAGCCAAAAGTATGTCATCAACACATAGGGATAGAAACATAATCCCTTCCTTTAATTTCATGACTTACACGTAGTGTCCTCATCTATAATAACAAAGGCAAACGAAGTAATGACCTCTTAAAATCTGAATTACGACAATCCAAAAATTGCTTAAGATCATATATGGATATTTTAAGATGACACACTTTATCATCTTGATCGGTTGAGACAAACCCAATAGGTTGATCCATATAAATATCTTCCTCAAGTATTCCATTGAGGAAGACAGTATTTACGTTCATTTGGAGTAACTCAAGTTTCCAATGTGGAATCAGGGTTAGAAGAAGGCGAAGAGAAGCAATTCGCACCACAGGAGAAAAGGTCTCTTCATAGTCTAAACCCTCGATCAGGGTAAAATGTTTTGCCACGAGTCGAGCCTCAAACTTAAATTGACCCATTTGCATCGCATTTAACCTTGAATACCCATTTGCATCCAATTGGTTTACGTTGGTATAGAAGATTAAAAAGTTCCCCAACCTCATTTTTTTGCATCGAGTCCATCTCATCTCCTATGGCACTTATTCATTGTTCTATATTCGGAGAATCTATAGCCTCTACATAGAAGGTGGGCTCTTCGATTTCCAACTAAGTGCAAAAGAATATATCCTCTTCGATATGACAACATTGTCAAGAAATTCTTCCGCATTCATTCCTTTGAATTTTAGGACCTTCATTGTGTACTTGCCTAGGTGAGGGTCCACTCCTACTAACCCTTTGTCTCGTGGGGGTTTGAACGTGAGAAGAACCACTCCCACTAATCCTATGGTTCGTGGGGCTCATAATCACATCATTATTGCCTATGGTTTGAGAACCAATCTCATCCTTGGCCACGACAGGTTGAGGCCTTACCCCTCTTTCATATGATCATCATCGTTTGACAATTTCATCGTGATCTGGTGGGACTGCACTATCCTGAGTGACTTGCCAGGACAAAGTCTTCCCCTTACCAAGAGATAGCGACAATTTTCATTGCAACTCATAGAAAGAAACCTTCTTAGTTCACTATATGGTGAAGTCACTAGCCCTAGATCTCCTATCCAATAATTGATCGCATGCGTACCCTGTTTATTTATGTTTTTTTTTTTAGTCTATTCGTATTTTCAGTTTGTAGGTTAGTTCTCACCCCTTTGTTGTTTAGTTTAAATTGCATAGAACTCATTGAACGTTGGTGATTATCATTATAATCCCTGTGGTTTGACACTCTTCTCATCACTCTGTTATTTGTGCGGTGTCTACACATGCACATAAAATGCATCAAGTATGTGCGCGTCAATGCGTGCTACATGTCATTAGAGAATGGGGATTTTCTTCCAAATCTATACCTATTATAAGAAAATATGTTAAGGATAGGTACTGGACTCAGATCTTGCGCACTCCAAGCCAGTATGCCCCAAATCTGGTGCGAGAATTTTATGCACATCTAGGATCCATGGATGACGGGAAGGTCTATGATCGTGAAACATTAGTGCCCTCTATCCTGTCTGAAATCAACCGAATCTATAGCTTGATTTTCCTGGGGGAGGATGAGTTTTATCATTTTAGTGGAGGATACCCGGATCTAGCAGATGTGGCCCAATTCTTGTGTGCACCGGAAATAACTTGGAAGATGTTCGCAGGAAATCGGCCGATTGAATTAGGAGTAAACAAAGTTGGCTTCCATGCTAATATCCTTATGTGGCATCTATTTGTAGGAATTATGGAATGTATACTACTTGTCATAAATGGTGTTGCATGCGGAAGCATGAAAAATTGTGTGTGCAAACATGCATAACAAAAAAAAATCCAGAATTCCTTTTCCTTGGACCTTGGTAATTTACACAACTTAAACATCAAGTGGGAAGAAATCATTTTACCTCAAAAAGATTAATTCTTCAAGATCATGAAAGTAGTCTCCTCTTCAAGGTGTCCAAATGTCCACTCTCATGGTAGTATACACTCCCACAATCCTTGAGAGCTTATACAACCTTTGTACAACTTATATACATGTATTTTTGGAGTGCTAGCTCCACATTTAAAGAGAGACCTAACCTGAAAAAACGAGAGAATTCCCACATGCTTACCTCAATCAACCCCTATAAACAAAGTGACTCAAAGATAGTGAT
>JAOWBN010251125.1:0-11595 GCA_028565015.1 Pinguicula moranensis | reverse complement strand
TACCCAGAATTATGAATATCTCAGATAACTGAATTAATACTATATGACTTTAGCCGATGACACAAACACAATCCATCTGGCAAGTCAAACAAGTCGAGTCCAATATTCATGTACCTCGTACACTCATATTTCTGTCTCAGCTCTACCTGTGTAGCACTATTGCGCTAGATTTCCACATATCCCACCAAATGTATGATGGGAACATATTTTGTTAGGAGAATTGTGAAGGCTGCGGCCACTTTAGAACCGTCCAGTGGATCTACCAAGGCAAAGGCGAAAGGTAAAAGCAAAATGGTAACCGCTTTTTTTCCTTTTCAGGAACAAACACCTAAACCTAAGTCCAAAGGTCTAGTCCCACCAAAGACCCCAGTTGCAGGTGACTCAACCCTAGATGAATGGGAAGCTTTTATAGAGCACTCTTATTGTTGTGTTGTTGTGGTCTACATGAACCTGATCATGATGACAACTATGAAGGGCATCCTATTCCCCATCAATCTTCTTCCACCACCACTGACCTTCACTCCATCCGCACCACCAAGCCAGGCAACTATTGGGACAGGAGAGGAAGAGAATGAGGATGGGGACGATGATGATGATGATGATGGTGCGCACATCTAAAACTTGGTTGGATTTGACTCCGACTCCGAATGAAGGATGGATTTGCTTGCTTTCAGTGGAGTATTGCTGTCACTTCTTAATTCTCCTTATTTATCCATTAGGGCAATGTATCGCAAGTTGGGGGATGGATGTTCATTTGTACTATGGCTTTGTTTGTTCCTGATATGCTAATTTTTTTTGCGAACTATTATGTTTGAACTATGTTGTTTAATGTTTGCTATTTATGTCATTCGTGAAAGTCCTGTTCTAATTAGTACATAGTCACCTGCCATGAAATGTGCTAAGTCATCACCATATTTAAAAAAACAGAATAAATATTGGGTAACTGATTGAGTATAGAATCATGGGGGACATATTAATAAGCTCACAAATGAAAATTTGGGTAGCAGAAGCCACTCACTCCACTAAGGGCGAGGAGCCAAAACCACTCAATTCTTTGTGAAATCAAGGAGAACAACCAGCCCTTTATTATTATATTAATTATTAGCAGGTAGGTGAAACTTTTTCCTGAAGCATAGATAAGATTAGAGATGAAAAAGATGCTAGCATTAGCTGAAGATCATTGATCATACTTTCTTGCCTTAGCCACTATTAAGAGGCCCGTTGACATGGCACCTTAGATCACTATCGAGGAAGAGAAACTCATAGCACAGACAATCCTTACCCGTGAAGGTAGTTTACTTGCTTACTTTAACAAGTAAGGAAGAAAGAGTACCTGTTGTTAACAAAAAAGAGTCTCAAAAGTCCATTTATCGCCATTTTTAGTTCCGTTTTAAGCTAAAAAACAAAATTCTCGTATTGTCAGGCAGGGCACGAGTAAAAGACCACCAAGAGGCCTATGAATGTCACTTTTTACTTAGAAAGATGGCGCCTCTAAAAGGATTTCTTCATTTTCATAATTTAATCAGCTCATGACCGAAGGCCCGGGTTGTTGCATGCCCGCTAAAGAATTCTAAAGGCAAGTCAATCACGATAGACAGGTGCTATTCAATTGCCCCAATCTCCATCTTCAACATTTCTATTAGCAGATGTACTGCTTCAAGGTCCAGTTTAGCAAGAGTTGGGTTAATTCATTCAGCGACAAACAAGGGTTCCCGCCGATGAATAGTCCTTCACCTTCTTACTCAATGATCAACAGATACCAAACCCAAGCGAACCGACAACCCACCAGCTTCTTAGACTCCCTAGAGTCAACCTTCTCTCCTCGGGGCAAACTGCTCCCGGGGAGGACACACACAAAGCTTCCTAACAAGAACCAAAAATGACAACACCGTGGAGAATACCACCGCAGCTAGAAAAACAAATAAGGAGAGCAACAATCAAGGCTGGAAAGAGAGTTGTTCAGAGTTCCTACTTTGGAAATGGTTTCGACTACAGGAATGCCCTCATGAGATATCAGAATCCAGTATCCGTGTTTTATAGAATTGGAGCAAGAGCAGCAGTAAAGGTGAAGGGAGAACAACCAGCGTTAAAGGTGAAACAAAATCAAAATTTCTTCTTCACGAATTTTCCGGTAGACTGTTCTAAAGAAAGGTTTATAAGTATATTTAGGAAACAAGGAACTGTGAAGGAACTATCAAGTGCAAGGAAACTGAGTAATGACGGGCGAGCTTTTGGTTTTGTGGAATTTGAGAATGTTGAGGATCTGAATACACTACTTATTCAGCTAAACAATATATGGTTAGGCTCATATCGGCTGGAAGCCAATTGTGCTCATTTCAATAGACTCCAGACAAGGTTGGCCGTGTCTCAGAAGAAACCTAGCACTGAGGTTTGGACCCCTGTATTGGAAAAAGAGAAGAACACTACAATACCTCCAATGAGAAATGAATTCAAAGCTTGGACAGGAAGGAGCAATGGAGCGTCAAGTAGTAATACTAAGGATGATGGGGGTAGTCAGATTGGAGTAAGACTGGTATTGCAAACATCTATATAAAGATACTTTCTGGTTAACTGACAGTTATGTATGTAAGATGAAAGCGAAGAACGAGTGGAGGAAGTTTCAGATAGCATTAAAAATGTCAGTTAATTCAAATTCAATTGGAGCTGGTTATGTTCTACTTTGGGAAGAGGAGAAAGGTGATCTTGAAAATCTTCTGAACAAAGATAGAGCGTGGCTTGATAACTGGATCACCAGTGTAACACCTTGGTCTCCATCAGAAGGTTTCAATGTGGCATCCAAAAGATTATGTTGGATTAAAATCCAAGGCTTGCCAGTTCAGGTATGGAATGAAAAGACATTCAAAGTTATAGGCTCTCAGTTTGGAATAGTCGAAAAAATAGATAAAGATACGAGAAATAGACTCAATCTAGATGCGACACTAATATTAATTGAGGTGAATAAAATGGAATTGATCAATCAAACACTACCTGTGGAGATTGACCAAAAAATGTGTAACCTAGTCATAATAGAGGTAGCTGAGCAACACAGACAAGTGAATTAGCATGAAAAAGATTTTGAGGCTGATGATATGGAATTAGATACCACTGATGATTTAGGAACTGCAAATGTGTCTCAAGAAACTTCTGCAAATACATCATCAGAGAAATCAATGACTGATAGAGTTGATGAAGAGAACAAAAGAATATCAGCTGATTTCCTGGAGCAGGACCCTCAACCATTGCTCACGCTACAATGGCAAACAAACCAAGTTGAATGGCGGCCTAATATGCAACATGATGTTTAGGAGGTACAATCAGAAGTGGAACTAAATATACTGACAATCACTCAGGCAACAGAAGAGGACAAAAATGATAACAGTGGCACAAAAGAGGATCAGACGCCATACAGGGGCACAATAGGTCAAACAAAAATAGAAAGTAGCTCAAAAATGAATAACCAGGAGATGGCTATAATAGTACATCAGATAGATAATCAGCAGAATGAAACAGAGATTGGCACAAAGAAAAATTCAGACAATATTAAAGCGGATGAGCAAATTGTGGAGTGTTCAGAAGCAGTGGATGATCTAGCTCGGGATCTGTTTGAGTTTCCCCCTGGGTACAAGACAACATCAAGAAGACACACCCATTATGAAAAAAAAAATTGCCTGCATGTAAGGGTGTTGGCCCAAAAACTAGAAGTCAAACAAGAAAGGAGAGGAATGTAGAGATGGACAAAAACAAAGCAGAGCTTGATAAATGACTGGATCAAATAGTCTCTACCTCTGGAAAGAAAAAAACTGCTGATTCTGTAGAACATGTCATGGAACCAACAATCAACCAACAAATTAAGGAGGTCACAGAGATGATGAACATTGGGTACAGATTAGGTATATCCTATGATCCAGATGTGGAAGGTTGCAGAAATCAGTTAATGGAACTAAACCAACAGGACGCTGAAGGAATTAAGAGTGAGTCCTCCAGAGCTCACAACACATCAGAAAAATCAAAAGCCAAATGAAGCTTGTCACATACAATGTTAGAGGACTCGGAGGAACTGACAGGAAGAGAAGTGTAAGGAATCTTATTCATTTTTAGAAACCAGACTATATAAGCATGGAAGAAATCAAGATGGAACATATTGATCAGAGGCTGTGCACTTTTTTGTGGTATGATTCAGAATTTGATTGGGCATACAGAGGGTCAGATGGAAGATTAAGCGGTCTGCTTTGTATCTGGAACAGTAGAAAATTCAGAAGAGAAAGTATGGTGTCAGGATTAGGATATTTAGGAGTTATAGGATGTTGGCACAATGAAGAAAAGATATCAAACATGATAAATGTGTACGGTCCAAACAATCTGAGTGGAAAACAGCAGCAATGGACTGAATTGATAGCTGAATACACAGGAAAAAATGATAAGAAGTGGTGTCATATGGGTGATTTCAATGCCATTCTACACAAAATGAAAGAAAAGGTACAACATGGCAACACAGTGAGCCGGAGATTACTTTATTCAGTAACTTTGTGAGGGCGATGGACCTATATGACTTAAGGATGATAAGAAGAAGATTTACTTGGCATTTAAAATCACTGAAGGCAATGAGCAGGCTTGACAGGTTTCTAGTTAATGAAAAATGGCTTGGACAGAACATGAATTGGATTAGACAAACAAGAGTCAGATCACTGTCCGGTGAGTTTGAATTACAAGGTGCAGAATTAGGGACCAAAGCCGCAGAAAGTGTTAGATTTTTGGCTTCATTTGGCAGATTACAATGCCCTTGTTGAGAACTCATGGAAAAACAACGGATTAGAAGGTTATGCTAGCAAAAGAATTATGCAGAAACTCAAGGCTGTAAAACAGGACATCAAGAACTGGAATAGACAAGCACCAAGAGATTTAGCATGTGAGCTGAAACAGCTAAAAAAGGAGTTGAACATACTAGAAATGAAAGCTGAAGAAGACAGTGCTGCGTCTGACAGAATTACCTATCAGCAGGATCTGGATGAACTTCAAAGAAGACTGCAAATAACAACCAAACAGCTTAGCAGTATAAACTTTCAGAAATCCAGAGTACATTGGCTAAAAATGGGGGATGCAAACACCTCATTTTTTTCAAAATTGGATGAACATAACCCGGAAAAGAAACAATATTTGTGGGGTATGGGAGAACAACACATGGATAGAGGAACCTGAGCTTGTAAAGGATTGTTTTAAGAGACATTTTGCCTCCAGATTTACTGAAGTAATGTGGAACCGGCTCACACCTGCCAATATGAGATTCAGCTCACTGTCTGTTACATCAAAACAACATTTAACTTGCCCTTTTTCAGAATAGGAGGTGCTGGAAGCTATAAAAAGTTGTGGAACCAAGAAACGTCCAGGGTCGGACGGAGTGAACTTTAGTTTCATTAAACATTTTCTTCCACTGGTCAAAGAAGACATCCTGGTCATGATGCAGGAATTTTACAGAAATAGCAAACTTGCAAAAGGCAGCAATGCAGCTTTCATATCTTTGATTGCCAAAAACAAAGAACCTCTTGAGGTACAAGACTTTCGTCCAATAACACTTATTGGAAGTATGCCCAAAATCATAACAAAGGTGCTTGCCAAACAAATCAGTGCAGTTCTAGAAGATGTTATCTCGGAAAACCAGATGGGTTACATGAAAGGAAGAAAGTTATTGGACGGGGTGGTCATTTGTAATGAAGTGATAGACGAAACAAAGAAGCTGAAAAAACAGGTCTTTATGTTCAAAGTGGATTTTGAAAAGGCATATGACACACTTAATTGGAAATACCTTCTGGCTGTCATGGATAAGATGGCTTTTCCCCCGTGCTGGAGATGGTGGATTAAGCATATTCTGGAATCAACTTCTGCTTCAGTGCTAATTAATAGAAGTCCTACAAAGGAGTTTTATCCCACAAGGGGTCAGAGGCAAGGTGACCCTATATCACCATTCTTATTTATCATAGCAGCACAAGGATTATCTAGCCTAATCAACACGGTTGCAGAGCTAAATTTATTTGAGCCACCTCAAGTGGGAAGGCAACACTTACCTATCTCACACTTACAATTTGCGGATGATACAGTTTTGTTTGGCAAAGGATCATGGGAGACAATCAAAATATGGAAAGCTATTCTAAAGAACTTTGAGCTAATGTCAGCGCTTAGAGTCAGCTATAAAAAAAGTCACCTCATTGGAATAAACACCCCTGAACCGTTGATGGAAGAGTTAGCCTAGTACCTAGGATGCAAGATAGGTAATTTACCTCTCAAGTACTTAGGTTTGCCAGTTGGAGCAAACTTTGGAAGAGCACATGTTTGGAAGGCTGTTATGGAGAAATGTGAGCAGGTTAGCAGATTGGAAAAATAAGCTAATTTCAATGGGAGGTAAATTGGTATTGCCGAAATCGGTACTAAATGCATTACCATCCCATTTCTTTGGTCTCTACAAAGCACCAAATTAGTGATTAAACAATTGGTAAAAAAGCAAAGGGCTTTCTTCTGGTGGAGCACGCAGGATAAAAGAAAGATGGCATGGATATCTTGGGAAAAAATCACAACAAACACAAATAAAGGAGGAATGGGTGTTAGAAAACTGGAGGCATTCAATGAGGCTTTGTTGGGAAAATGGGGAGACCGAATTTTACAAGGTGAAAACAGTCTAGTGGTAAACATCCTGAAATCCTGGTACGCTGAATATGGTCTGCTATCAATTGGAAACTTACAGGAACTAAAGCCAATGGTAAATCTGGTAAGCAATTGAAGAGGCATACAAAGAGGTGGAGCTTATGCTTCAAAGTGGTGGAATAGTCTTCAAACAACTCTAAGCGCCCCCTGGTTTCAACAGAACATGGAGATAAAGTTGGGAGATGGAAGAGTACGGTTCTGGTTGGACAACTGGGCAGCAAACATGACTCTGGAAGAGACATTTCCTTTATTGTACCGCATAGCTCTCAACACCAGTAAGAGTATGGCAGACTCTGGAATATGGCATCACAACGATTGGCAGTGGAAGATAGCTTGGAGGAGGAATTTTAGAGGAAATGAACAAAATGAACTGGCTGCTCTTCACATACTGTTACAAGACTTGAAACCAAAAAAAGAAGGCAAAGATACATACAGATTCATAGGAACCAAAGACAACACTTACGCAGTCCGGGATGGTTATCAACAAATCCTAAATAATTATACACAGTTGTACAATGAAGAAGCTGCAAAGGAGCTACAGATGGTATGGAACAAAGTTGCACCAAAAAAAGTTAGTGTATTTGCCTAGAAACTTCTGCAAAATGGACTACCAACACATAAAAAATTACAAGAAAGAAAGATTATTTATGCAGAACATGGAATTCTATGCTACTTGTGTAGAGCACATAAAGAAACCATGGTGAACTTATTCCAGGAATGTAATTTTACAAAACAGATCTGGATCAAGGTTGAAAAATGGATTAAAGGATCCAATGCAGCTGCGCAGATCACTAATGGAGTCCCAACTCTGTCACAGCATGCAGAAAACAAACCCCCATAATTGAAATCTGAAGCATGGATAAATATATGGTTAGCTGTAATGTGGCAAGTTTGGAAAGCAAGGAATCAGATTCACTTTAATGGATCAGAAACTCATGTAGACCAGTTGGTGCAATTTGTGCAAAGATATACCTGGATATGGTTAAAGGCAGGATGGAGAGGATTTTTATGCTCATTCAATGTCTGGCTAATTCAACCAGCTACATGTATGGGGTTTCAACAATCAACACTAAGCTAGAGAGTGATTAAGCAGTCACTGAAATGTCATCTAGCATCAAACCAGTAGTGGGAGAAAACACAGAGTAAAGGTTCATATTTGTTATGATATGATTAATCTGATATTATCTTTCTGTTAATTATACAGGTTAAGGCACATGGTCATATGGATGCAACAGAGCACTGGTTTTTCTAACTCAGCTGTTGCCAGACGAGATAAGCATAGTGGACAAATACGTCACAATAATTGAAATATCAGAGATATGAGATAAAAGAACATCTAAATTTATAGTATTCTATTCTCAAACATGTCTTCATGTTACTGTAACTGTCTGGTGCTTGCTTATTTGGTTTCATGTAAATGTGGTACAGGTGCGGAAGGGAGGTACTTATGATCCAAGAAGATAGTCACTATCACTTATCCATACCCTCTCTCTGAGTAGCCTCATGCTCTCGGGGAACGCCCATCCGATCCATATTTTTATGTTTATTGTGATATCTCAATTATGAAATTCTACTGTTGGCGCAGACTGCTGAAATGAATCAGGAAGACTCATAGGATGGAGTACAGCCATAAAAGTACTTCATACACGTGAAGGAATGAAGAAAATTGATGGAACCATACTTTAATGGTTTCAACAACTTGAACTCAAGCAGATGTTTAAACTCAAGGGGCTTTCAAAAGAACATGCATCTTGTGGAAATTCCAGCATTAGGCAGATAACTTCAGATCGGGTAAGGCAACACCAAAGAGAAAGAAATGGCACTTAAAATGAACTATCCGGCATACACATGAGGACGAAAGGGAACTCTAACTGATGAAAAAAAATGAAAGCAGAAAGTATAAGGAAAGTCTTTTGGTGGTAAATCCAGTTGGTGAAGGAATCAAGCAACCAAAGCAGCCAAGACAATCACAAAATGAAAGGCAAACAATTAAAGCAGTGAAAGTCTTAAGTGATGAAATCAGTAGACGCAACGAGAATAAGGGGTGAATGAGGCTGATTGGTCAATTGTGAGTGTAACTGTACATCCTAGCTCAACCAGAAACATCTTCTTAATACTACAAGGATAGCTCATCGAGCTGGATCGAACTATGTACAGATATTCCTGAAAGGGATACCGATAAGTTGATAGTTATGACATCCAGACAGGGCGAAAAGCGGGTGAAGGCTATGAACTCAATGCCGAGATGCCGGTGCATTCATGAAATTAGGGAAGCCATGTTCCTGATCACCCTTAGCTATAAGAGAGGATAAAAAGGAAGAGCAAGATATACAGTTCACGATCATGAGATTAAAAGCCGTCTTCACCTACTGACACTCACGGCCAGCAAAATAACACGTTTGCATACGGATTTTTCATGTTTTTCATATATTTTCTTTATAGTTTTAGTTGTCTGTTACATATTTGTAAATACTATTTTCATTTATAAAATATTTGGCTTATAAAAAAAAAACATTTCTATTAGCTGCTAAGGCAAAGAATAATCTGTGGTGTGGAATACATGATTTATGGGGGCAAGTCTTGGAGGAAGTCTATTTCTCTGTCTGTCTGTAGAATATATACCTTTTCATCCCCTTGACAAGAAAGAAAAAAAGAAGAAGATTGGACCCTTCTAGTAAGAAGCTACGCTACTTACTTGATGAATGATATTTCTTTTCTTATTTTCTTATCTTTCTTCCACAATAGACATCATGTAAGCTTATGGAATCGGTAGTCTTTTAGTAAGCCTGGGCAAGGTTTCTAGTAATTAGGTATAGTACAAGGAGAAAGAAGATAATATAATCCAACATATAGTCAATGTGCCCTTTTCTTCTTTCTTCGAGATACTATTGGCTTAATCTTATTTTCCTTTGGAAAGGATACCCTAGTTCCATTCGTTTTAGGAAAGAAAGTCGGCATTCTTAGTGAAAAGGAAAGGACTTATACCATGAACGAACTCTTTGCCTTGGGTCAATCAGTTCCTTTACTAATGACCACTTCGAGAAGAACCTATTCCTATTAATGCAACAACAGCACATTCTATGCCATCTTCCAACTACTATTGATTAAACCACGCGATTTGTGTTCAATTGCACAAGCCATTGTTGGAAGATTAGATTGGCATCTGCCTTAGCCCAGTATCCCTTTCTTTTTTCTTCCCCACTAGGAAAATTAGTAGGGTGGATGTGGCTGTTGCTTATCGACCGGCAACCACATACAGCCCCCTCTTGCCTTTTATGATAAGACTAGTTCTCGCCGATGGGCCATTAAGAAATATCCCAAGCCCTCATTCTCCAATTTCTTAACTGATTGCGCCATAAAGACGTTAGTTCGTCAATCCTCTAGCTATTAGCACTAGTAGCTCTCCTTCTGGTAAAGCATTAGAAGTTGTCTTAGGGACAAATGGTAGAATAAGCAGTTTTCAAAAGTTAATCAATATACGAGGAAGTTGTAGATAAAATAATCCGCAAATGACATTGGGAAATCTCTTCTTAAGGAGCTTCTTGCTTTTCTTCCTTACCAAGCATAAGGAAAATTGCTTTAGCTATTTCTTTAGCGACGAACTCTTCTTAAACCCCAAAGGGAGGGAGTGCAATTCTAGGAGTAAGGTTTAGGCTTTATGGTGTCAGGTTAGGTCTAGTGGATAAAGAGTTGAAAGCTAACCTTTGGAATCCTGGTGTGAATAGAATATCCATTCTTTGCCTTTCCGCTTTTCAATCAGACGCTCTTGCTTTTACTTCTATTGCTTTTTTCCCAAGTAGGATGAAAGAAAAGACTACTACCTAAGCGAATATTCTTTTCTAGGCCTAGGCCTACTCGAAGTAGATGAAACCATCCGCATAGATCCAAAAGAGTATGCTCTAAAAGAAGCTTTCCACGTTCTGACACATGCATCCAGAGGGGCTCCCCTCTCATCTTTCTTTAGTTAGCCGTAGATCCAACTCTTTTTACCTTACCTACCCCTTTCTTGCAGACATGGCTTTCTAAACAACCAATGACCAAGTCTCGCCTATGAAAGCGACAGGCGAATCTCTTTTGCAGTTTTGGTCTTGTTAACAGGGCAGAAGAAAGCAGATGGGATTGGCAAAGAAATAAAGTAGTAGCGCCTTCATCAACAACAACGTTTGCACTTGCTTTGAAAGTTGAGATAAAGAAAGAGAGAGATGTGGAACTCTTTTCTCCTAGTCCGATCAAAGATAGAAAAGACATCTGTCAGTGTAATCTTTTTCCTAAACCCCCTTCTCGTTGGCAATAACGCAGCCAGAAGTAGCTTAGGAATGTGATTCTCCGCATCTATAATGGTTTGTAGTGTAGATTGAGCTGGCATCCAAACTTTTTCTTGTTGGACAGGCCAATATGAGAAGTTTTAGATACCTAAGGGTTGTTAACAAAACGAATAAGTGAGGTGGGCTATTGATGGCAATATAGCCTACTGGTAACTGCTACGAATATAACGTTTTCCTTCCCAATAAACTCTTATATAGGAAGCCGTTAATGTAGCGAAAGCTTTTTCTGTCATATGATCGGTCTTGATCTTCATTCTATACATTCCTATTAGCAATTGCTCATGTCGGTTGTCTTCTATCCACACATGGCATGTGGGGATGAAAGAAATAGAAGTAGGTCTTCTTTCTGTGGAGCCGGCTACCAGTGAGGTTGAGGTAAGTGTGGGCTGGGGGCGGACATTAATTGAAGGTTGAGTCTTCTACCAGGGAGGAACTTCTAGGGCTAACAAAGCCGACATGTGTAAGACAGATCGATCGGAAGCCCCTCTTGGATATTCAAGTAATAGCTGTTATTGAAATGCCACTTTCAGTGTAAGAAAAAGATGAAATGAAAAAGGTAATAAAGAGAACTACTATA
>JAOWBN010251114.1:0-11596 GCA_028565015.1 Pinguicula moranensis | reverse complement strand
TAAAGTAACTAGTAGTGTCATATTAAGTCATCATCTAACTAACATGACACTTTCAAAGAGACGATACCCCAAATCCTCTTCGCATCATCGATAGCTACGTATCCCTTTAAATCTACACAATAATTGGTTACATATTTAATGTAACCGCCATGATAAATATGGTGAAGCTAGATAGATTGTTCTTTATATACTAATGATCATTCGTATCAACTCGACTGCTTTCTTAGCACTGTTCGCTAGACTATATAGAATATAGCCCTTGGATGACATACTAATGTAACATCATCAAACCTCAACTTCAAGGCATAGTTCTAAGCCAAAGAGTAAAATCTAAGTGGATAAACATATATCCATGTGATCAGACAATGACAATTAGGGAATTCTTTTGTCATTTTCACAACAGCCATTCTGTAACACACACAATATGATATGTGTGTCATGGCATGACTCTCATTTAGGTGGACATGTCATTTACTTCTGCCATACAAATCATAGTCATTGATAAATACACTAAGTCTTTATCCTCTACATTCGACTTTAAAGCTTTAATGCGAAATTCAAACATTTCACATTCGATTCACTTAGAATCTCATTTCAGACCTATTGAAGCGATTATCCATAACATTTATTAGTCTCATCCTTTATGCTACGCAAGCATAAGGGCGATTTCCCGTATGATAGGGCCAATCATTAAGCTTTTTGTGACATTTATTGTGCCTTATCAATTGATTGCATACACAAGAGTATTGCTCTAATGAAAGAAAACGTAAATTTCATTTCATAATCAGTTGTTACAAAAACATGTCCTTATCATTTATAAGATGTGATCAAACCCTACGTTATCCTAGACTCATGACATGAGTTCTAAAACACATCTTTATGAATGGGTTTGATCATCGGATCGGCAGTCATCTTGTCAATACAAATATACTTAATACTTGTATCCACTTTGTTGATAGCATCTCGAACAAAGAGTGTCTCTCGATGTGCTTTGTCTTCCCGTGAAATTTTAGATCCTTAGAGAACTACATCGCTACAGTATTATTGCAGTTCATTGCTATAAGATCATCGAACCTCGAAACCAAATCGAGGTACTGTAGAAAACTTTTAAGCTGAAGTGCCTCTTGCACTTCTACGTTGCATGCGACACATTCTACTTCCATAGTTGACAAGTTGATGCAGTCTTGGTTCTTTCTGTACTAAGATATGGCTCTTCCACCAAGGATGAAGACATATCCAAAGGTTTACTTGGACACATCCAAATCACTTCCTCAATCGACATCCGTAAACCCGTCAAACGCAAGTCTTCCCCTTGATAGCATAGAACTAGATCGATTGTTCCACGAAGATAACGAAAGATCCTCTTGACTACTTGCTAATGAGCAGACTCCAGGTTTCTTTGGTAACGGCTCACCAATCCAACCGCGAAGTAGATGTACGACCGTGTATATAACATGGCGTACATCAAACTCCCTATAGCACTTGCATATGGAACATTTCTCATTTCTTTCTTTTCTTTATATGTTTTTGGGCATTTGTTGAGGTTTACTGTTAGACCCTTATCAACACGGGTGTCAACGGATTTAAAGTTATGCATTATAAATCACTCGAAGATTTTGTTTATACATGCATGTTAGGACAAACCTAATATTCCATTAGAACGATTTCTGCATATCTCAACACCTAGGACATACCTAACTTTACCCATATCCTTCATCTCGAAGAGGGAGGATAACTACTGTTTGGTGGCATTGGTCATTCTCATGTTGTTTTTAGCTAGTAGTATGTCATCGACATATAAGGAGATAAACATGATTTCTTCCTTTGTTATTAGGACATACATACAATGATCTTCATCTATCATGGTGAAGCCATACGAAGTAATGACTTCATCAAACTTGAAGTACCACAATCTGGAAGACTGTTTAAGTCCAAAAATAGATCTTTTAAGATGACATACCTTGTCATCTTGATCTGCTGAAACGAACTTAACAAGTTAATCCACATAGATCTCTTCCTCAAGTGTTCCATTAAGGAATGCAATCTTTACGTCTACTTAGAACAGTTCAAGATCCAAATGAGCAACTAGAGTTAGAAGTAGGTGAATGGAGGCAATCCTCACCAAAGCAGAAAATATCTATTCATAGTCTATACCCTCGATTTGGGTAAAACCTTTCGCCACGAGTCAGTTTTAAACTTTTCAATTGATTCATCCTTACCGCGCTTAACCTTGAATAGTCACTTGCATCCAGTCTATTTTTGGAGATGTGGTGGATTAACAAGTTTTCAAATCTCGTTTGTTTGCATCGAGTCCATTTCATCCTTCAAGGCACGTAGCCATTTTTCTTTATCGGGTGAGTCCATAGCCTCTTGATAAGATGTGGGCTTTTCTACTTCCAAAGGAGCGCATAAGAATATGTTTTCCTCGATCTGAAAGTATCGACGAGGAATTCTTCCATGTTCATTCCTTCGTAAAGTAGGATTTTCTACTTGTCTGGTTGGGGGTCTGCTCCCACTAGCCCTTTGGCTCGTGAGGCTGACGGTGTAAGAAAGGTCACTCCCACTAACCCTATGGTTCGTGGGACTAGTTATCATATCGTCATGGCCAAAAGTTTGAGAACTAATCTCGTTTTTAGGCATTAAACGTGGAGGCCTTACCTCCTTTTCATTTTGACAATCAGTTTCGTTAGGCATGAAGTGTGAAGGACTTGCCTCTCTTTAATGTTGGCCCTCAAATGCCAAGTTTTCACCTTGAATAAGTGGGATTACACTGTTCTAGGTGGTTTGGTAAAACATATTCTCCTTCACACCAAGAGATAGTGACAAGTCTTGTTGCAACTCTTACAGCGGATCATCTTATTTTATTTCTTCGATAGTTGGGAACTGATCCGCTAGGAATTCAACATTGCCACTGTTGATTTTAGTCATGCTCTAAGACCAATTTTTTCATGTTGATGGTTTGGGTTGTGCACATAGCCCGCCAAAACTCATAGTCGCATATGATCCAAGATTGGGGTTTTCTTCTATTCCATAACTTATATGGAGTGGTGGGCACACTCTTGCTTGGTACTCTATTAAGGATATATATTGTTATGAGTAATGCATCTCCCAAAAATTAATGGATAGGTTGGCTTGCGCCATCATAGACCTAACCATATCAAGCAGGGTGGGATTCCTATGTTGCCAAATACCATTTTGCTGTGGGGTATAAGGAATGGTAAGTTTTCGTACTATGCCATTTTCATCACAATACCCTTTGAATAGATCAGAAATGTATTCACAACTACGGTCGGTCCAAAGAATCTTAACTCTTCTTTCCAACTGGTTCTCTACTTTTGCCACCTAGTATTTTAACACATCAAGTACTTCTTGGCGATGAGACAACAGATACACATGTTCGAAACGCGAGTATTCATCATTGAAGGTGATGAAATAAGAAGTCTCATGGCGTGCTTTCACGCTCATGGATCCATAAATGTCGAAATGGATGAAATTCGATGGACTTGAGGCTCAAGAAGCCTTATCGAAAGGCTTCTTACTAGTCTTGCCAGCTAAGCAAGGTTCACACACAAGCTGCTTAGTCTTAGTGAGTTTGTTTAAAAGACCGCAATTAACAAGTCTGTTTAACATATCTTGGCCAATGTGACCAAGTTTAGCATGCCATTTAACATATTCAGAAGTTGCATCATTGTTGGAAAGTAAGGCATTGTAAATATCATTCAAATCAAGAACACAAAAATCATGTTTGTATGAGCCGTGACCAAACACATCGTCACCATACTCAATTTGCAATCCACCAGGACGAATATTAAATGAAAAAACTAATTGTAGCGAAGAAACAACTAAAACTAAACAACAGTGGACTCTCGGTACATAGATTGTGTCGTGCAACAGTAATGTGTTCTCGCTACGAAGCTGGAGTTTGTAGGTGCCAATACCAATAACATACTCTTCACTGCCGTTCCTATTGTTACGCTTTGTGTTCCAGCGCCACAGAGATGAAACTCGACAAATCCAGCATGGTCATTCACTACGTGCTGGGGCGCTTCTAAATCAAAAATCCATTTAGGAAAGAAGTTAGCAACTAATGCATGGGAGCAAACACATAATTTGTGGTTATTTGGAGAGTAAGGTACCTTTTTAGGCTCGTAACAGTCCTGAGAGTAGCGACATTTCTTTCCGCAGTTATAGCACTTCACACGTGCCATATTCTTAGGGCCATTAGCCATGGGCTGCTTAGTGATTTTCTTTCTATGAACAGATTTCTGAGTCTTGCTTGCCAACTTACCAAATTTCTTGTTCTTCTTAGGGTTTCTCCCATGAGTAGCAAAGACTTTGGCAGAGGGTACAGAAGCTCGCATGCTCTCTTCTTCAAGCTCGAGATACTTGGATATGTCAGTGAATTTCTTGATGTTCACGTAATGATTTATGAGAGTTTTGAAGGGAGTCCAACGTCTGTCTTCTCTTTCATCAGGTACTGAACGGATCACATTATTTACCTGTTCGAACTCAAAAAATATCGATCCCATCAGCCTTTAGATCGTGGAGTATGGTACTCATGATGCGGAGGTGTTCAAGTACAGGTCGACTCGAATCAATTTTGTACTGAAGCCAATTTAGGTGCAAGGCACGAAGCCTTGTAACTGATATTTGGCCGTATTTCTCCTTGAGTTTGTCCCACATGACCTTAGTCGTGGGCTTCAGATCATACGTGCCAATCAGGTCGTCATGCATGCAGTACAACATAGCATAACATGCACTTCGATCTTTCTTTGCCCATGATTCATAGGCTTGTAAGATTTTTTTGGGTTCTTCCATGGTTATATGCTCAAGAACGTGATTCTCGTGTAGGAGATACTGAATCTTCCTGAACTAGATGTCATAGGTCAATCCAATTAACTTATCACTGGAAGGCTCATTTATCAGACCAGGGGTGCCATTTCTGCAAGTATATTTCAAGAAGGATATTAGACAGTTTTAAATTAGATTTTGTGTAAAATTTTGGATTATGTTATATGTTCAAAAATTTCGCTAAATTCATATTCATCACGTCCTTTATAACCAAAAAATTCTAAGAAAATCTAACTTTCACGTATTGAAATAAATTCAAGCAAAAACGCATAATAACACATACAGCCAGACGGATTAGCATATTTAATTGTTAATTATAACAATTTGATTATTTTTGCTGTAGCGTATTTTTGGTTTAATTTTAATTTATTCTATCCAAAATAAATTGGCATAAATAAATTGTTAATGTATAATAATTCGATTTTCTTTTAATACATAGTTAAAGGAAAATTTTCTAAATTATGAAAAGAATCTCAATTGGTTCAGATGGGATCTTTAATCGATTCGGCAAGCACTCAGGTAGCAGGTCGGGACTCAAAGTCCATATCAGGGACCAACCTTCTAGACAGTGTTGTCATTTGTCATAAAGAGCCAAGATTTCTGGTGATGTCACAAAGGTCTCTCTTAAAAATCAGTCCTGGATAGTCAGTCATGAGCACGATTAATGCGAATTTCTTTTGATATTCGAATTAATCATGATAGTATGATTTTGATTACCATAATCTAATTTCATTAATTTTATTTGTTGGAAACATATTGTCTAATAAAATTAATTCCTAATTCACATAAGCATACTTGGAATTAAAATTGCACTTAACATATTATCCTTTATCATGCACTAAGCAAATTAAAAAATTTAATAGACATAGCCAATAAAAAGAAATAATTTCTAATCATGCATACTTGATAATTTATTTAAAATTTAATTGCTCATCGCAAATAAAAATTAAAAAATTGCACGTATGCATTAATTTTAATTTTATCTAACAATTAAATAAATTTTTCCATGATAATATTTGTATCCTAATCACGTATATTAGTATATTTCCTAATATTGATAGCACCTAGTATATTAGGATATTTCCGAAATTAAATTTGTATCCTAATCACATAAATTAGGATAATTCCTAATATTGATAACACCTAGTATATTGAGACAATTAGTTTTTTTTTAAGCCAAAATTTCATTAATGAAAAATATGTATAACTTTCTTACAAGAGATAAGAAAGAATAAAGAAACCGCAAACAAAAATTACAAAAATGCACGGTGCGTAGAACCCTCACACAGGATGGGATGAGATGAGATGAGATGGGGGGCACATCATTGATCAAGTGACAATCAGCTATGCAGGCTGCCATGTAATGACTACAGGAGTCTTAACAGTGCCCAAAACCCAGCTCTGCCTGTACACCGTATAGTATCGTGGTCATGAGATTGTTACTATAGTCCAAAAAGCAATGACTTAATGGCTATAGCAACATTAATCTGCTGACCTTCAACTATGCGGGCAGTTAAACAAAGTATATCAGCAGGAGTCTTTACCATAGTAGGTGACACTGCTCAGCCTGTTAACCTTATAGCATCGAAGTCGTTTGATTGCTATTCAACCCATCCTTACAAGTACTTTGGGCCACTTTTGAAGGTTTGTCTGGATCCTTCTGTATAGTTCTTAGGTCTTTCATCTCCCATATCCATTGAAGAGTAACTCGGATCTAACTATGGTTCCTAACAATCATTCAAGTGAGATGTGCCGATTGGGCCTAATTTTGGAGTAAACAGCTGCCATGAGCATCTGAGTCATGGCCAAAATGATTATGCTGTTCTGGGTAAACATAGGCACTAGGTGGTCTTGTGAACATGACTCGTTTCAAGTCTTGCTTAATCACATTACCCCAAAGAAACCTACCTGTATGAGGTTGGATGGTCGGACAGATGGATGACCATATAGTACCTACCTGTACCACATTGAAGAGTAGCAATAATCACATTACCCCAAAGAAAAGACTTGAGTAACAGAAAGTCTCCCTACTTCATAAACATCACAGACTTGTCTGGCAGCAGGGTACTGATTCAGTTTGTAGAATGGCCGCATTGATCCAATTATTCTGCTATGCAGGCTACCTCCAGAGAAAGCTGAAGGCTGCAGGAATCATTAGACTGAAACACAAGTGTCTCGCCCCTCTGCCTACTTGCCATATAGCTGCAAGACACAGGATTGTTGCCAATACATAGCAAACTGAATCAGATACCCCTCCTTAGAACAACTACCATGGAGTATGGACGTAAGATCTGTTAAGAAGAAAAGCACATACAAGACTGTGGTTGTAATAACCAGTCAACAAAACCGTAAGGAAACAATTTTGATTGTCTCTTTGCTCTCACCCACATCCAAGATTCCCTCTGGATACTATGGATTAAGAGAGAGGAGTGAGTAGTTGAAGAAGAGAAGTGGGATCTGTTTCTTTCTCTCCAAATGCACCACACCATTGACAACCAGATTGAGTTCCACGTTGATACACTAATACCCTGGGGTGTGTAGGCTGAGAACACCATCAGAGAGGTTATGATTGGGCCTCCAGCTACTTCGGGTATTGCATTCAGAGCTAGCCAGGAGGCTATTCCCTTCCATATCTTGAAAGATATGGGACATTTAAAGAACAAGTGAGAGACAGACTTATCGGCTGATTGGCAAAGAGTACAAGTTGTTTCCTGGTCGGCCGCAATTATTTTACTCCTCTGCAGTGAGACTTTGGTGGGAACTGTATTTTGGATTAGTTTCCAAGCAAAAATACATAATTTTTTTGGTGCAAAACTATTCCATATGTGATTGGTAAGTGATAAGTGTAACTCAGAGAAGAGGTGTTGGTTACCTGAGGCGATGATCCTGTATGCTTCCTTGGCAGTGTATAGGCCATCCTTGTTGGGAGTGAATGTGTACTTATGCTTAGTCAATACTTTGAGGGATGTAGCATGTAAGTCGCCTAACATGTTCAACAAGTCGGGCTGTTTAGAATCCAGGAGAGCCCTCCTCCATCTCCATCTCCACTTCCAATTGCCATTATCCCAACATGTTCAACAAGTCGGGCTGTTTGCTATAATCTTTGGCATGCTGTTGACTAGGGAGATTGGTCTAAAGTCCTTCACATATAATGGATTGGAAGATTTAGCTAGCAAAGCCATATGTGAAGCGTTACTGCCCTTAGATAATCTGCCGGTCTTGTAAAATTCATTCATTAGTTGGATTATGTCCGTTTTCATGGTGCGGATGAAGTGCTTGATGAAACTGAAGTTGAGGCCATCCAGTCCTGGACTCTTGTTGCTCCCACAACCTGATATTGCTGCCAAAATTTTATTTTCAGTGAAGGGATGCTGCATAATCAATTTGTTATTCTCATCCAGAGCTCTCAGCCTGAGACAATACAATGGTTTGAGAGGGTGTTTATCAGTGAACCTACCTTTGAAGTGATGAAAGAAACAATCTTTGATCCTATTCATAGTTCTATACTTTCTGATGCTGCTGTGGAAGAAGGATGAATTTTCATCACCCTGTTGCAGCCACTGGACTCTTGATTTCTGATAAGCAGTGGTGTTAATCTTCCTTGAAATAAGATCCAATTGGCACTGCAAGTTAGATAGCAACAACTGGTCTATTTGAAGATGAGCTTCAACATCCTGCTCAATAACATGAATCCTCTGAAGTAAGGATAGTTTTTCATCCGCCAATTCTTGGGAGTTAGTTTGTTCCACTGCTTGATGTTATCTCTCAGGAGTTTAATCTTTATCTTCATCTTGTAACTCCAATAGCCTTCTATATTTGCACTGCCCCATACTTGCTTAACCAAGTCATTAAAGCTACTGTCCAGCAACCAAGCATCAAGCACCTTAAGAGGCTTGGGGCCCCAGTTCAGCAGTTTGTAGCGCAAGCTGACATGGCAGTGATCAGAGCTTGCTTTGTCCAATCCGATCTGCGTCTAGGTTTCACAAGAGCCTAACCAAAGGCTGTTAACCAAGAACCTGTCCAAGCGACTCATTGCTTTTAAAGATTTCAGATGCCAAGTATACTTTATGTGCTCCATCTTCATGTCCTACAGGCCTAGCTTAGAGATAAAGAAGTTGAAGAGATCTACCTCCTGCACATAGTTGTTGACAGCCACCCCTTTTCTTTCGTTGAGTGCTAAAACTGCGTTGAAGTCTCCCATCATGCAATACTTATGTTGCGTGAACGGAAGCAAATAATCACTTAGCTGATTCCACTGAACTTGCTTACCTGCTAGATCATTTGGCCAATAGACATTGACCATAAGAGAGCGTTGATCTTCACCCAGCCAACATCCAGCCATGCCTATGAATCCCTCACCATCAAACATGGACGTGCGTTGGAACTTATTTTTATTCCATATACAAAGGAGGCCCCCGGACAAACCATCAAAAATTGAGTAACACCAGTCTAAATTAAGATCAAACCAAAGATAAGAGCACAATTTTTCGTCAATGTTGGATAACTTCGTTTCCTGCATATTGAGGAAGTCCATTTGTTCCTTCATTATAAATTGTTTGACCTCCCGCTTTCTCTCATGACTCCCCAAGCCACGCACGTTATAGGTGACAACTTTCATAGTGCAGACACTAGGGCATGATAATTAGATAATTGATGGCTGGAGATAGACATATCCTTCAGGAGTGTGCTAAATTCGGCCTGATGAGTGCCATAATCAACCCCGAGTTGAGAATCAATAGCCATAATAGAAGCAACTGCATTATTGAGACAATTTGTTGTTAACAAATAACATAGATTTATTAAGAATTCTACGTAACATGAATTCTTATGTACAGAATCCGTAATGAATTCATGGCATGTTGTCAAGAAACAAATTCATAGTTCGTAAGAATTCTTAATGGAATAAGATACGCTTTATTCGGAATAAAACGAAGAAATATGTATTTGTCCCTCCGAAAACATAGGAAATGAAAAACATATTCTATTTTATTCTCTACAATAAGTTTTGAAAAAACGAATACGTTTTCTAAGAAATGTTTTAGAAATAGGAAATGAAACGAAACAATAAAATAATCTTCATAAATAATTTTATTGTTACATAAACAAATGAATTTGAGGTTAACAAATAATTGCATGGATTAACAAATAATCGATCGAACATAATCAATAACGAAACATGTCTCTGATACCACTGTAGATCTAATTAGAACGGATCTAATAATTAAACTAAATACGAACGAATCATACCTTTAATGCGGAAGCATATTGAATCGTAATGTTCCGGTTAAATATATCGCAAACACGAACTAGAAGTCTACCAGAGTCACCTTGTAATCCACATGCTCAGATTTGACAACAATTCGAGAGAAACTGTATATATGTTTCTGGGTCTCAACACATGAGAATAAGAAAACTGGAGTGTGTAAAAAGGCATGTTGAACGCCCTATTTATAGGGAGGGATTAAGGTTTAGTAATTTATGTATAATTACATAATTGATTCTAAACCTAATTAGGTAGTAGAGTGTACTTTAATTAGAATTCTTAATATTAGATAATCAACAAATAATTACATTAATTAATTCTATTAGACTTTATTAGATATTTTATCTGACAACAAGTAACTATCACATGAGTTGAATCATCCGTGCTTCCCGTGCAAAGATTAGTTCTACAACCAGGTACACCATACCTCTTATTTGAAGGTGTACCTTGGTTGAAATTCTGATACGGTAATAAGGAAGAAGCACTGAGTGAAGACATTAATATTATTCTTATTATTTATTACGTTGAGTTTATTTCTATTAGGACATTCATTATTATTATTGTTCTAATTTCTTTCGGTTTAAGTTAGGGTTTCATTATTTTAGAGTTTTGTGTCGTCTATTTATATGGACTCAAACGGTTGTAACCGCAGTGATTGAATTTTATGATTGAATAGAATTTGCGTTGTAAACCATCTTGTGATTTCTCCTGCGATGTACCTTTTGCTGCATTAGTTGGTATCAGATCCTCACTCTTTTCAATGCCGCCGAGTAGACGACCTGACGACCCGACGGAGGAAGTTCTTCGTTGTGATGAATTGCTCAATTGCGCCAGCAAGTGGAAGCTTTGACGCAGCAGGTGGCTGCCCTTACTCCACCACATGTCGTTGCTACAATCTAGAGGAATTTGGATATTCCTTATTTACCGCACTGAACGAAGAAGAAGATTTGGACAAACATTTTGAATATGAGGGTCCTCCTATTTTTTATATGTATCCACATGATATAGAAGGGGTGATTGAATATAACGAGCCACCGATTTTTTTTTTCTCTATTCCGATGATTTTGAAAGGAGGCTTAAATTTCTTTTTGGGTATGTGAATCTTTTAATTTTGATCTGCCTCGTGCCACCCATATTATACAGGAGGCAATATGCAAGGGTGTACTCTAGTAGTAAGGTTGGAGGGAATGACACTCTTCAACAAGATCCAAGCATCATGCAAGTCGCGTATCTGAGGGGATTTGTGTTAACAACTGATATCCGATCTTAATTCATACATTTCATATTATTTGGTACAAATATATATATATATATATATATAGAGAGAGAGAGAGAGAGAGAGAGAGAGAGAATGGGTGTTAGGTAGGTGTTAGATGTGATGTTTTCCTACCATCTAACACCTACCTGTTAGTTAAGTGTGACCTAGAGCATTGTGCTCTTGTTAGTTTTATGTATACTGAATGATTAAAATCATTTTGTTCC
>JAOWBN010251103.1:0-11596 GCA_028565015.1 Pinguicula moranensis | reverse complement strand
GATCCACCTCCCCTCTCACTCTCTCTCTCTCTCTCTCTCTCTCTCTCTCTCTCTCTCTCTCTCTCTCTCTCTCTCTCTCCTTTTTTTTTTGTGTGTGTGTGTGTTTGTGTTTGTGTTTGTGTTTGTGTTTGTGTTTGTGTTTGTGTTTGTGTGTGTGGGGGTGTGGGCGCGCGTGGGCGCGTTCGAAGAGCCGAGGGTTTCCACGAAAACAGTCTCTTGATCTCTTTATAGAGGGCATGGTATGACTAAGTACATCTCACCCTCCCCAGACCCTGCCGAAAGGCGGGATATATTGGGTATGTTTGGTTTGGTTTATACAACTGAAATAGTGCAAAATGAGTATTTTATCCTTAATAAAAGTTAGGGCATTAAAAGAAAAGGAAAGAAGATATTGGCAAACTCCATCTCTTCTCCAGTCCTCCTCATGCGACTGCTACAGTAACACCCGCTGTGGTGTAGGTGTGCCCTAGTCTTGAATACGCCATTGATTTTAATAATAGTATCCCACATTTATTTTATATGTTAACCTAGGAGTTAATTAGAAGAGAACTCGTAGGAAATTGATACTGAATTCCCATCGATACCTTTGGCAATTGCAAGGAACAACTCCACGACAGAGGTGCAAAGACACGGATCAACGGTTACAATTATCCTACGGTTGGAAGGCACAACTTCACTTGCCGGAGCGCCAACCGAGGCGAATCAACCTGTATTTTTGCCCCAAGGGGGGTAGACGACCTAAAGGCAGGATTTACGTGGATGAACGGGTCAACGCATGAAATCCAGTACACTTTGTAAGCGGTTGAACTACCTCCAGATCGCATGAAGCAGATCGAGATACAAGAAAATACGTCTAAGAATATGAGCCACGAAATAGAGGATGAGCAACAAGTGACTGGGTGGAGCAGAGTGTGTCGAATTTTGGCCTAATTGGGTTACCAATTGGATTGGCAAAGAAAGTCAACATTGTCAAAAACCTGGGCTTGTTATTGAGTAGCAGAAGAATTGGGTTAGTTACCATCTAGTCTTTTTTAAACCCCCAGCTTCGCAATGCAATCTGGGGTGGTACATGATGGACTGGAGGAAAATATAACTAATCCAATTTATGTGTCAGTTGAGCCTCTAATGTTGCAAAGTGATTATGGGTCGGGTGAAATTATGTTGGACATACCACCAGAAATGCGGAAAAATACAGCTAGAGGATGGATTGGGCTTGGACTTAAGTGGGGAAGGCCAACTAGTTAAGGAAGATGCAGCCCAACATGGACAACAAGCATATCAGTCTCATTCTACGGACAAACCAACTCAAACCTTAAACAAATCTGGAAAGAAGAAACTATCGATGACAAAAAGTAGCGCGGAAAGTAGCGAGAGAAATTCCAAAAGACAGACTAATTTCTAGCAAGATGGCAAGTACTCTAGAGAAAACTAAGTTAAGACGACGAGAAGCAAAATGTGCAATCAAGTCAGCAAAACGAGTTTCTTTACTTTTTGATAAAAGTGCTTGCTTAAAACCAGAGGTATTGTTAGCTATAAGTTGTGAATTAGATAAGCTCGCTAGTACACCTGAAGCAGAATTCTTAGCTATTATAGATCAAATGAAAGCTCATGACCATAGAAATATTGAACTGATCAGAAGTCAAGCAGAGGCTTAGGGGGATTGACATAATGAATCTGATCTACAAGAACACGAATGTGTTTACTTGAATTCAGACTAATACATAGTCAAAATTCTCGATTAGGTATTAATTTCAGATAGAAACTGGGATGACTGTAAATAATTTTTTAGCGAAAGCCACAATAATATAATTAATTTTTTCGATAATGACCTATCACTCGCACCCTCATGCTCACGTAGGCCCAAATCCATTGAATCGGGTATGCTAAAAATCTTAACACGGGCTAGATCCAAAATGAAGGAGTGAGATTATTTTTAAATAAGTATGGGGTGACGATGAGATTCAAACTTGTTGCAAATATATATATATAGTTTCATTTAGTTTTTTAAGAGGTAGCCTCCACACTCTCCTGCAAAATATTTTTGAATTGAAATTAACTTGGTCCAAACACCTCATTATCCGAATTCCAATCAAAATCGTCCTCTATGTTTTTTCTCTTGTGGCAGAGACCTCAAAGGACCAATCCGCCAGACAAGGTTGGAACTTGGAGGTGCTCGAAGGAAGGGATGACCATTTGGGATTTCAGTCCGGGAATAACAACATGGGCATTTGCGTTCCTGTCTCAAAATCCGGAAATCCCAAAAATTTTGGGACTTCGGGAATTTGGGATTCACGAATCCCATTTTTCCCAAATGCCTATAATTTGGGTTCAGTTCGGGGATAGCTCATTCCCGTTCCCAGACCAAAATATTTGCGGAGCGATACGAGCAATCTCGTTCCCGTCCCAAAATTTCAAAGTCTCAAATGGTCATCCCTACTCGAAGGGAAATCCCAAAAGAAAACAACGATTTCTAGAGTAAACCTTCCATTTTGAACCAAGTTTATTTATTACAATCGACTCTAAAAATGGAAAAGTAGACCTTTCTCTGTGGAAAAAATGCACAAAATCCAGAATAGAAGGAAAGAAATAAATGGATGGGCCCCAAACCCACTGCACCCGCATTAAAAGCATTTGTTCTCTTTTTTAAATCTTTCTGTTGAAGTATCGATATGCTATCCAACTCAAAGGGAATGAATGCACCGGAAGACACACCACAAATCCACATCAATCAGGCCACATGTGCAAAATGCTCTGTCTATCATTTTGGAGGAACGCATGAAGGCGTTATTCAGGCGGAAGTAAAAGACATGTTTCTATTAGCAAATGAGAGGCACGTGGACAAACATGGATGCAGCGATTTGGCCCCGATATGAAGGCTCGCAAAAGAAAAGTATCTTACTTGTTGCCTCATTTTTTTACTTGGATAAAAGAGAATAGTTGTCGTCATTTGTAAGTTAAGAAAACAGAGAGAAAATTTGTAAAGGTAAAAAGCGGTTGAGAAAATTAAAAAAGAAGAAAGAGGAATTCTTTTTCCCGAAAATCCTTGTTCTTCGATTCAATCTATCAATTTTATACATTAAGTACAACAATTTTGTTTGAGTTTCTAAATGGAATCAGAGCACTAAGGTTGAATCGATTCGAAATCGAGCACAACAATTGCATTTTCTGTCAAAATGGCGAGAACTGAAGTGGAAATGGAAATGGAAATGGAGTTGTTGGCGATGAAGCGCAAGAAACAAGCCGATGATTTGATGGAAGAGCAATTGCAGGTACACGGATTTAATAATCTAGGTATGCAATTGGTGTTAATTTTGTTGAATGATACAAACTACTTGCTTTGGAAAAACGTTGTAATGTCAGCGCTTGAAGCCAAGTTTAAGACTGGTTTTGTGGACAAATCTCTGCAAAAATTGAGCGAGGATTCGATATTTTTCTTGAAGTGAAAACGGGCAAATAACCTAGTGTGTTTCTGGATTCGTGGATTGATGAATCCAGAATTGATGAAAACATGTATGTTCATTAAGGATGCCGGAACTTTATGTTTGAGACTCTAAAAGAGACTTGGAACTACAAGCCTCCCGTACCTATTTGAACTGAAGTGCAATGCAGCCATGCTCAGACAAGGTACCACGAGTGTGAATGGATTTTATGGTAAACTGAAAATGATATGGGATCAATATGCAGAACTGAGACCTACCCCATACATGGTTGGAGAGATTGGAGCTATGCTGTTGAAAAGAGACAATGAAGATAGAGTTATGGAATTCTTGATGGGTTTGAATGAAGCATATGAGGCTAAAAGAGGCTATATCATTTGCATAGTGCCTTTACCAGATATTGATGATGTTTATGGCATGGTTATAGCTGCTGAGAAACAGAAGCAAGTAAGTGTGAATATCACAGCAACTCATGAAGGAATTAATGTTGCTATGATGGCTAAAGGACGTAACTGGAAAAGAGATTAAGGAGAAAGGGACATTTGAAGTGCAGTCATTGCAGTAGGACTGGCCACACCATTGATGACTGCTTTAAACTCAAAGGGTATCCAGAGGGATGGAGTGATAGAAGAAATGACAAAGGTCATCTGAAGTACAACCATTGCACGCAAACAGGACATACTATTGATGAATGCTATAAGTTGAAGGGTTACCCTAAAGGATATTTTGATCAGAAAAGGCATGGAACGCAAAGCTACTCAGCAAATCAAGTTCAGTTCTCTGAAGAAGGAATGCAAGGATACACACCTTTGGACTTGAAGGCTAATAACATTGGCAGTTTGTTTGAAGCAGCGAGGAGTTTGCAAAGAGAGCTGCAAAGAATCTCAAAAAGGAAAGAGGTTGATGGCCACAATGAAAAGAAGAAGATGGTTAACATGGTGCATTATGATGATTTCTCAGGTACAAAAGCATTTCATTCAGCTTCACGGCTTATGCACACTGACATTAGTAGGCAAGATTGGATAATTGATACAGGTTCAACGAATCACATGTGTGTTGATGAGTCTAGTCTGTCAAACATACGTCTGTTTGATGAGTTGACGCCAGTGTGGTTGCTAGATGGAAGTGTTAAACATATGAAATGTGGTGGAGATGTGAACTTACCTAATGGATCTTGCTTATGTTTGCCAAGTTTTAAGTTTAACCTTCTGTCTGTGAGAAAGTTGTCCTTGCACTTAGATTTTGGGCTTTATTTCTTGCTTAATCAATGCTTACTGCAGGACCTTATAGCCAAGAAAATTGTCATTGTGGGACAAGTACATAAGGAACTATACATTCTGAGTGAAGACTCTTTTACTGAAGCTATGAATCTAAAGGGGCAAGATGCCTATTTCTCCAGCTTGCTGTTTTTTAAGAACCTACCTTTTGCTAACTGCTTAGCATAGAATAAACAAGATGTGGTGTGTACAGTTTTATCTTCTAGTCTATTGCACAGCCGTTTGTGGCATCCTTCATTTGATGTAATGAGATATTTGACTAATTCCAATGGAGTTGTTATAAATGAAAAGGATTCAGATTTTTGTGAAATCTGTCCACTATCTAAACAAAGTCGCTTGACTTTCAGTGACAATCTTCACAGGTCTAGCAGATGTTTTTAGTTGTTGCACATCAATGTTTGGGGCCCTTACAAGATCCCTTCCAATACTCGCTATCAATATTTCCTCACCATTGTAGATGATTGTAGCAAGTGCACATGGACATACCTTTTTAGGTATAAGGATCAAGTGTCACGGTTGGTTGAAGCTTTTGTCCTGATGGTTCGAACACAGTATGAGTTGCAGGTAAAAAGGATCAGAACAGACAATGGGACATAATTCGTGAACAGACAATGCCTGAAGCTGTTTCAAGATCGTGGGATTATTCATCAAAGAACATGCCCTTACACTCCCCAGCAAAATGGACTGGTGGAGAGGAAGCATAGAACATTGCTTCACGTGGCCAGAACTTTGCTATTTCAAGCTAAACTGTTCAATAAGTTCTAGGGGTGAGGCTGTGCTTACAGCCACACACTTGATCAACAATGGCCGAGCAGAGTTTTGCAATGGCAGTCACCTTTCATGATTTTGCACCAACGAACACCTAAACTGCAGCTGCTAAGGAGTTTTGGGTGCCTTGTGTTATATTGTTGATAATAGTCCATTAAAGGATAAACTAGATGCTCAGCGTTGAAAGGGATATTTGTTGGATATCCATCAAGACAAAAATGATACAAAATCTTCATACCTACCTTAAGGAAGCTTGTCACTTCCAGAGATGTGAAATTTTTTGTGGACAGGTTCCTCTCATCCGTTGATTCTGAGATTGATATTCCTTTGCCTCAATTTGCACCTGCTGATACTGATGACATTGTTACACTGATTGATGCGAATCTTAAGGTATATAATTAATGCATAAATAATCATGAAACAAGCTAAAAATACCCTAAAATCACTATAAACCGCAAGAGAATGACGTCAATTATAGCAATAAAGGGGTAGAACCATAGGGAGGCAAATTAAACTCTTAGCACGTAGACTCATTAACCCTAACAACATGCACAAAATTACAAGAAGAAAATTGAGATGTATATAAAATTAAATTAAACTACAAAGAGAAAGAAACAAAAAAGCATACGAGTTTTGATGGAATTTAATGAGATAAAATTACTCCCAACATTTTTCAGGTGGCAAAAACACGCAGTTTGATTTATGCTAATAGGAAATTGTTTGTTTTTCACTCTAACACACTGAACATGTAATAAGAATTGTAAATCGATAGCATGCTGAACACATAGCATATAAATTCATCCTCTTTATACTAAAATTCTAAAAAGATGCGTTATAAATTTCAATATAACTTCTAAATACTTAAACACCATAATCCGCCCCTAAGAACTTCTTTTTTCAAAGAAGGATTCAAAAGTTCCTAGACTAAGTTGCTCCTAATTTCGTAGCTAAAGAGGCAATCAGTCTTGGGCTTGAACAAGCATGTTTTGACGCGTACAAAACCTGCAAGTTGTTAATCAAAATATTAGTGTAGAATATGTAGTATAAAATCCAAACTGCGAATAACATATGTGATACACCCATCATACTCTACGTTAGGAATAAACAAATTCTTAGCCTTGCATCGTCGATGATCACACCATTAAAATTCTGAAAGAGGATGTCATCTTTGGATCAAAAGAAGTCTAGAAAGAATTTATTCTAAAATTTTTCTCAAAAAATAACAAAACCGTATGGATTTCCAACAATAAGACTCAATTAAAACTAAAGAGGAGGGGCCTAAAATTCGACCACCACTCAAACTTCCCCCCCCCCCCTACTATGTACATTAGCCTCTATTTATAGAATTCCTCTAAGGCTAGGTGATAAAGATGAGAATTTCAATACAATTTAAAGATAAAGTCTAAATAATAATCAAAATCCTAAATTTTAGGCTTTTGATGTCAATCCTAAATTTTAGGCTTTTGATGTCAATCTTCAACTTCCTTCTAAGTCTTTGGATATGTGAGCCTAAAAATGTCATCTTTGATCATATCATTAAGTTGACTCATGTTTATCTGGATCCAATTCGAAATATTTGGCATTTGCTGATTCCTTGAACCTAGACAATTTCTTGTTACTGACTGCAGTGCAATATTTTGCCTATTTTGGGCCAAAATTCAAGCGGGCTTCTTCTATAAAAATTATTATTTTTCATAAATATTGAGCAAATAAATTATTTTATCGTCCCCTAAAAAATATAATTCGCTCCCTTAAAATAAATTATTTTCCTCATAATATTTTTTATATGCCCCCTCTTAAAAATGGATTTTGCCCCCTCTCCTCGGCCTTGGCTTAAATCTTATTGGTTCCAAATTGTGCTTTCCATTTTTTCCAAAATGAATGGAAAACCAAATATGTGATCGAGAATTGACCCCATGGGCTACCTCAAACTTAAATTTTTTGAACTTGCTCCACCAACTGATCAAGATGACAATTATTCATAAATTTTATAAGTATAATATTATATTCTGATGGAATAAAATAAAAAAAAATATAAATTTATATATATAATTTTTTTAAATCTTGGGATTGTCCCCCCCTCCGCACCTGTCCATAGCTTCAAAATGACTTTATTTGTGCGCGCATTCTTGATATGTTTCAGCAGTTATTCCTGGGCTGGGCCAATATTCATTCTCTGTTACACAATAATGGGGCACTAAACAAGATTTTTCCCCTCTCCAAGCTCTCAGGTTCCTTCCAGTATTTCGCTTGAAGCATCAATGAATATGATCAAACAACACAGATTTAGTAATCAAAGGCCTATAGAAAACTAACTTGGGTCATATAATAATGCGGGTTAATCTAAATAAACCTAACTTTTATTACCATTGTAAATTTTATTATTTAATCCGGAAAATTATTCTATATATTTCAACTTTATTGGTGTAAATCTCAACTAAATTGGAGAGACGCAAGTTCAAGAAATGAGGAGATTGGATAACAGCTAGATGGATTAAGAACTGAATTAAACAATGCATATATTCTAATAATTGTCAGAAAAAATACAAAGGAGCTCACAATATTACCCTAATCTATTGTGGAACAATTTACTAGCTAAAGCCTAAAATTTAGGAGTTCGAATCTCACAATTAATATTATTACCTAAAAAAATAATAATGCTAAATTCAATAACTTTTACCTGTATTTTTATATTTATTTTTATTTTATTTTATTTCTCTTTATACAGTTTGTCTGCATTGGGCACAAATTTCCTCACCCAGAACATCTACTCTACCGCAAGCAAAACACACGACGAGACTCTAGCAGGCAGCACAGCAGCTTATCACTGTGTGAGCTGGCGGTGTATCCCAGTGCCAAAGTTTTTACTTTTTGTTTGTTTCTAAACCCTAATTCATCGAATATTCCAACAAACGTGAGCTGCAGTGATTTTCATCTATCCGTCTGTATATGTTGTTGGAGGCAGGTCGGTCTGATTTCGTGATTATGGAGAGATCCGAAGGCAAAGACTTCGAGGACTTAGCCGGCTCCTCCAGCAGCTCAGTTTCGGGTTCGCACATATCTCTTACCCTTCATTGCGATTTTATTTTTTTCGGTTTCTTTATTTTTGTTTTCTGGATTGTTACATAGGATTAATCGCTTGAAGAAATGATTGCGGATTTGATTTTTCCTGCTGTTGCTTTGTGTGTTTGATTATTTTATCTAATAGAATTTGTTTCGTTTTATTGACTTCTGATTTGAATCCCATGTGCAGGCAGAGCGATGTTCGATGCATCACAGTATGTGTTTTTTGGAAAGGATATCCTGGATGAAATGGAATTTGGAGGCTTGGAAGATGAAGGAGAGGGTGCTCCTGAAATTTTTGGTGGTGGATTCAGTGCTGAAGAAGAGTTGAATAATTATCATTTGTTTGAGAAAGATGAGGTCAATGTATGTTAAATGTTATTAGACGTCACTTATAACAGCTGCCAGTTAAAAACATCTTTTTAGATGTTAAACTTGTAAGATATTGTAGCTGAGACTGTAATAGCCTTGAGCAGGCCTGACTTATTTTGTCTTTACGGATGGCATTTAGTGGAGATTGAGCTCAGTCGTTTACATAATTCTGTTGGCCATTTAACTGACCTTTGTGTTGTTACATGCATTTTACATTGTATGATGGAATGATATTGGTCTTCAGTTTGAGTTCATTGTGCATCCCTTCATTGATGTAAAGGTGCCTTGTGTTCTCGTTCTCTGTATGGTTGCGGTTTATGGATAGTAGTCTGCATGGGGTACTGTTTAAACCCTGAAAAAGATCTCAGTGGAATTTATCTTTCTATTTGAATTCTTCATAGGCTTTTGTGGGTGCTTTAATATTAATGAAATTCATTTTAACAGGGCTCTGGATTAGGATCAATATCTGATTCAGATGATCTGGCAACTACATTTGCAAAGGTGAGCTGCTTCGGAATCTTAAATTCTGGCTTTTTTGAGATTATGAATGTGATTTTTAACTCTTCATTTCCTACACCGAAAAAGGTATGTTTTCTTTAAGTTGTTTGATTATTTGAGCTGGCTTTCCTCTCTCCTAGATGTTTTTTCATTCAAAAGTGGATAAGCAGCTGAAGATTGCCATTAGGAAAAATTCTAGCAAGTGTTCACTGAAGCTCCTTGCGCTGGATGCACGATCAGCTCTTGTTTACTGCTGAGCATTCTGTTACCTGTTTCTTCCTTTCTCTATCTTTATCATTTTACATTTTTGCAGTTGAACAAGGTTGTTTCTGGACCAAGACATCCTGGAGTTATCGGTGAGCGAGGATCTGGATCCTTCTCAAGGGAGAGTGAGTTATCAAAAAATTTCTGGTTGTAGAATCATGTTTTAGTTTCTTAACGTATCTCTTGCTATATTTAGCTAATCAATGAACCTTGGGTTTATACATACCTACCTGTATTTGACAAAAACTAGTCAAAGTTCTGCAAAGCTTTGTAACCACAACAGGCACTTTTTAAGCTCTTACAAATTCGAAAACCAGCCACTTGTTCAGATCTAATACATAAGTGCTTAGCTGCTTATATACTTTTACACAATGCATTTCAGATAATTTTTCTTCATTTTCTTTCTCAAGACTTTATGTTCTTGCACTGATTTATGAAGTTACTTCAGGTTCATCAGCTACGGAGTGGACACGAGAGGCAGATTTTTCTGACTGGTTCGATCATCATGTATCCGACTCGGAATTCTATGAGGAAGATAAAAGATGGTCGTCGCAGCCTGATCTTTCCTCAATATATGTACCAGAGTCTAACCCTATATATAGGACATCATCGTACCCTGAGCAACAGCATCAGCTACAGCTGCTACACTTTTCCAGTGAGCCATATACTCCTGAATTAAAACCATTGTACAGAACATTATCATATCCTCTGCAGCAACAACTGCCCCACTTTTCAAGTGAGCCTCTCTTAGTCCAAAATTCATGTTACACTTCTTTCCCTCCGCCAGCTTCTCTGCCAGCTTCTCTCAATGGTTCACATCATTTTAATTTTTCATCTGTTTCAAGTGAACCTCAGTCGCTCTTTTCTGCACAGACCAACTCTCCATTATCTAATTCTTCTCTTCATTTGCATGGCTTGCCTCGTTTGTTTGCTTATAATACAAACATGTCTCACCTAACCTCGCCTAACGTCTCTCGTAACAGTCGGCTACTTAGTCAATGGAGTAACCATGCTGGTCTTCTTCATGGGGATCATTCTATACTGTCTAACAATATCCTTCATCGTCAATATCACAATGGGTTGTTACCTTCACATTTACTATCTCCGCAACCGCAACAGCAGAGACTACACCTCTCATTTCAACCACCTGTAGCCCAGTTTTCTGCATTGCAATCTCAAATATTCAATACCATTCCTTCGCCTTCTCACTTCAGTAAGTATGAATATGCGAACAGGAGAGAGTCAAAGTCTAAATCATCCCAGAAGTCTAGGCACTCTTTGAGGTTCTCCAATCAGGGGCCCGATGCTGGTGGTAATAGGAGTGACAGTAATTTGCCACAACTCAGATCAAAATACATGACTTCTGAAGAAATAGAGAGCATTCTTAAAATTCAGCTTGCTGCAACCCATGGCAATGATCCCTATGTAGATGATTACTACCACCAAGCCCGTCTTGCAAAGAAATCTGCTGAAACAAGGTCAAAATATCGTTTCTGCCCATCTAACTTGAAGGAACAGTCATCTCGTTCCCGTAATAGTGCTGAATCCCAGCCACATCTTCATGTTGATGCCCATGGGAGGGTTTGTTTTTCTTCAGTTCGTCGACCTCGGACTCTTCTTGAGGTTGACCCTCTTCCCTCTGCTTGTGGAGACAATAGCAATGAGCAGAAACTATTTGAGAAGCCTCTGGAACAGGAACCAATGCTTGCAGCTAGGATCATGATAGAGGATGGGATTTGTCTTCTTCTGGATGTTGATGATGTAGACCGGCTTTTAGAGTTTACTCAACCCCAAGATGGTGGAATCCAGCTTAGACGGAAGCGCCATACTCTATTAGAAGGGTTAGCTGCTTCTCTTCAATTGGCTGACCCCCTTGGCAAAAGTGCAAATTCTATTGGTCTCTCTCCCAAAGATGAT
>JAOWBN010251092.1:0-11597 GCA_028565015.1 Pinguicula moranensis | reverse complement strand
CCGAGTGTAACCCTGCCCGATGAGTAAACCTTCGGGCAGGGTTAAAAAATCTCAGGGCACCAAACAGGGGTCACGGTTGGTTGACGTTGGTTTACTCATGGAAAACTGGCCTAAACTAGGCCTAAACCGTATACCACCAACGCTACCTTAGAGGTATAATTGAGGATGTACTGATCAAGGTTGATATTTATCTTCCCAACAAACTTTGTGATCTGGATATGGAAGAGGACCGAGATATTCCAATTATCCTTGGAAGGCCGTTCTTGGACACTGGAGGCGAGTTAATTGATGTCCAAGGAGGCCAATTGATACTCAGGTTTCTAGGGGAAGAAGTGAAGTTTAACGTGTTCCAGGTAATGAAGTGCCTGAATGTCAGTCAAGTTGCGCAAGTATTGACACAACTGATCACATGGCATTGGCGAGATACAAATACCAAAGGGATGTATTGGAGAACTGCCTAGTTAGCCCGGATACGACAATATTGGAGGAACCATCTGTAAAACAATACACGCAATGGTTGGAAGCTAGTGAACCCCTAAGAAAGTACCATGTGGATGCATTGGGAGAAAGACCTGAACCCCAGTCAAGGTCTCTTGAGAAAGCTCCTAGCCTAGAATTAAAACCATTGCCCGCCCATTTGAAGTATGCTTTCTTTGGATTCAATAACACACTCCCAGTGATGATATCTAATACGTTGACACAGGCAGAAGAGGAAAGATTACTATGAGTATTGCAGGTACATAAAAGTGTCGTTGGGTGGACTTTGGCTAACTTAAAAGGAATTAGCCCGTCAGTATGTATGCACAGGATTCTCTAGGAAGAAGGGAGTAAGCCGTTCATTACTGCACAATGATGTTTGAACCTCATTATGAAAGATGTATTCTGTAAGGAGATACTAAAGTGTCTAGACGCCGGGGTGGTATATCCAATTTCAAACAACAACTGGACAAGCCTTGTCCAATGTGTTCCAAAGAAGGGAGGAATGACTGTGGAGACCAACGAAAACAATGAGCTCATTCCAAAGAGAACGGTCACTGGATGGAGAATTTGCATGGACTATAGGGCATTGAATAAGACTACAAGGAAGGAATGAGTTCTATTGCTATCTTGACGGATACTCAGGATACAATCAGATTTTCATCATTCTAGAGGATCAGGAAAAACCACCTTCGCATGTCCCTAAGGCACATGCCCTTCGGGTTATGTAATGCATCAGCCACTGTCCAGAAGTGCATGATGTCAATATTTTCGGACATGGTAGAATTACCATTGAGGTATTCATGGATGACTTTTCGGTAGTGGGATCCTCGTTCGATCATTGCTTGACAAACATTGAACAAGTATTAGCATGATGCGAGGAGACAAATCTAGTTTTGAACTAGGAGAAATGTCATTTTATGGTTAAGGAAGGCATTGTGTTAGGAAATAAGGTCTCAAGTTCAGGAATTGAAGTGGACAGAGCAAAAATAGAAGTCATTTCCAAGTTGCCTTCTCCATCTTTAGTTAAAGGGGTACAAAGCTTTATGGGGCATGCAGGTTTCTGTAGAAGATTCATAAAGACTTCTCTCAGATTACTCAGCCTCTACGCAAGTTGCTGGAGAAGGAAGCCCTATTCACCTTTGATAAGGAATGCCACATTGTATTCACTACACTCAAGACTAAACTCACCTCTGCACCTATTGTCTGCTCACCTAATTGGGATATGCCGTTTGAATTAAGATTTTAAACAAAAAAAGGCCTAGTAAACTTTCCTTATTTTTACCCTAGCTATCCATATAAATAGTTTTCCCTAGTCAAGTACTCCCGCTCGACACTCACCACCAAACCAAAGTCTGAATTGCCGCCAGTACATAGCAAAGTTGCCAAGTCGTCAAACTCTGATGAGTTTTTTCGGCCAATTTCTGAAATAGTGTGGTACATAGTTTTGGGGTCAGCATAGCTCTACCTAAATCTTTAAGTCGTGGGTGGTTATATACCTCTTAGGGTGTAATAGGTGAAAATGGCTCCGAAAAGAGCTAGGGTTACCAAGGTTGAAACTCAGGGAAAGTATAAGGGGGTGAACGCTCAAGAATTTTACGAGCTACAGTAGGGGTGTTGGACATTATGAAGGAGCGTCGGTTGGCGTCGGGGGTTCTAGCAAGTTTGTGCTTGGGTTCAAATGACCGAGGATGGTCCAAGTTCCTTACCAGTCTAGGAGACTACTCGTTGAATCTAGTGTGGGAATTCTATGCTAACCTAACCATGACTGACAGAGGAAGGTCTGGGTGTGAGGCTATCTAGTCCCTTTTAGCTCTGAAGAAATTAATGCAATTTATAAACTATTGGATATCGAGGTTGACGAGTACTCTCGTTACCTCAAGGATGGACCAAATTTAAAGGAAGTGGCAGAATTTGTGTTCCCCATTCATGAAATGGAAGCAATCTACAAGGCAAAAAGCCCATGGAATTGGGTGTCAATAGGGCAGATTGTGGTGCTAACACCGTACTCTGGAATATGTTCATATGCACCTGTATGATGCCTACGACCAACACTACTGACGTCAAACTAAAGCGACTCCTTTTGATTTATGCTATTAAGAAAATGATGATGATTGACATGGGAAAGATCATCTACAAGTACATCATGGAACATCTTAGACACTTGAACACACAATCTAGATCACTGCACTTTCTTTCACTCATCACAGCTCTGTGTCTAAAGGTCGGGGTTGAACTGGCGCCCGAGGAGAAGTTAACACCTATAATTCTAGATATTGATGGTGCTCTTATGTCCAAACTTGGAGCATGTTCCGACAGAAATCGTAGTTGCTCTAAAGATATACCAGAGCCTTCCAGCCTTTCCCCACCAATCCGCATATCAACAAGAGGCTCCACGCCCAAGGGTACACCTACGAAGACAGAATCACTCATCCCTCTACCAGCCACCTCTAAAGGCAAAGGTAAAATATTTGTACCCAATGTTTTGCCCTGTCTCACTAATGTGCAAGTTCTAATGGATGACCCAAAGGTAGACCTCCCAACCACGGAGGATCATTGGCGAGTGGTCATGGACCACACTTACAGTTGCTTTGCAGCCATCCACACCAACTGTGGTTTTGATGGTAGTTACTCAAGGCATTCACTATCTAGTGAACCCACTTCCACCTCCACTGTTGAAGATCACACCACCTGCACGAGCTCCTATGATTCTAGAGGATGAAGACAATGACGAGGATGAGGAATCCTAAGTTTTTGACGACATGGAGCGAGTAGATCTCTCAGGATCAGGCTGATTCCCATCGGTTGCCCAGGGGAGTAACACTCTTACTTTCCTTAACTTATCTCTCCACTGAGGCTAGTGTCGAGTTTAAGTTTGAAGAGGTCAAGGGTTGCATGTGTATCATATATTCTTTTGCTTGTTTTTCTTGTCTTTTGAACTTGAATTTTTTGTCTGATTTTTGTGTTAAACTACTTGCTTTTATTTAGATCGACTATATTGTTGTCTACCTATTCAGCTGATTCCCATTAAGGTTACTTTGCAAAAAAGCAATATTTTATATGCACTAGGTAAATGAACTTTGAGGTAGGATTGCATGTTAGCCAAGGAACTAACGAGTGGCGCATAGTGGGGATTGGGTAGACGAAAAACAAATGTAAATGAAGTCCTGGAATGGATAGGAACTTGATGTGATTCTTCATCTAAAAGTAGCCCCTCTGAACCTAAACAAGTTCGGGACAAGCTATAGATAGGAAAAAGTAAAAGCAAAAATGAAGCGAAAAAGAAAGAGAATTGGGGAAGTTAGCAAAAAAACATAAAAATAAAAAGGCCATCCCAAAAAGAAGAGAAAGAGTGGTTCATGTAATGAAAATCAATGACTATTGAGCCAATGTAATAGTGCTATCAAAAAGCTTCAATGGAAAAAAAAATTAAGTTTAAAATAAATTCTATCTCAATCACTAACCGCCTTAGCATGACAAAAAGAAAGGAAGGTGAAAAATACAAAAAGGGGTGGAGAGTCTAGTCGGAAAACCGTCTAAACCATGGACCTAAGACATGAGAGTTTACCGGAAACTTGCTACCCGTGTGCCCATCTCGCAAAGGTCTTAAGAAATATACAATATCCCCTCAAGGTCCATTAGCACCAATGTAATATCATATTTGTTTTATGTGCATTCACATAAACTTGCTGCATAAAGAAAAGTTAAACAAGAATATGGGGAATGGATGCTTTTTGCTTGAGGACAAGCCAAGGTATAAGTTTGAGGAGGTTGATAGGTCCAGTTTATACCTATTTATAACTCTTTTTAGCTTAAAAGTGTCACTCCTCAATAGAAACAAGTGCTTTTACATATTCATTTATTGTCTTCTACAAGGATTTAACATGAGGACCATAAGAATGCGGAAACAACCCCATAATATACAAGCTAAATTCCCGAATGCAAAAATATTCGATGTATGTTTGAATGCAAAAATGTTCGAAAACCTTCTTAAAATCTACCTTTAGCAGTAGTTAGTTTTCTTGTTGCGCTTTGCCTCCTCAATGACTTCAGTTGCTATTACTACCCCATTCATGATTTGTTTGCCTTTCATAAAAGTTATCTGATAAGGGGAGATTATTTTTGCCATTATTACACGCAAACAGTTTGCCACAATTTTTGATAGAATCATTTGGGTACAACCTACTTATGAGATTGGTTGGTAATGTTCAATTCCTTATGGACTTGTTATCTTTAGTGTGAGAACGATGTGTGTGTGATTAATGCCTTTGATTAACTTATTGTTTCCATTAAATTGCTGGATGAAATCTATATTATCCATTTTCATCCTTTCCTAGTGGCATTTGATGAAATGGAAATTTATTTTGTCGTGGCCTTGATTTTTGTTTGAAGCACAAGACCAAACTATCTTCCTAATTTCTTCTTCTGTGAAAGGTTGATTGAGAAGTTCATTATCATTTCATTGAGGCGGTTTGGTACTGGGGTGAGAAGTTGTGGCTAGGGATGTCTAATGGTGGTAGTGGGCATGGACGACTGTTGCCCACTACTGCCATCACCAACTTAGCAGGTAGGGTGGCAGTGGTGGTGCCACCGCTATCACCTAAAATTCGAAATGAAATTGCATTTGCTAGAATTCGAACCTGCGTCTTAGCTTGGGAAATAACTTTCTTAGTGCTAGACTACAACGTTGGATGTTTGTTGTCTTTTTTTCTTCTTTCTATTACCAACCTTCTATGTGATTTTTTTAATATTTTTAATTTTTGTTCAAAAATTTACTGTAGAAAAAAAAGAAGAGAAAAAATATATACTCATATCACACTTAGAAATAGAAATTGTTTTAGATAAATATATAGCAAAGAGACATTACACAATCCTTCTACACAAAATTGCCAATATTTTTAAAAAATAAAAGTATTGTAGAAAATGGAACTAGACAAATAAATGTTAAGATCTTAATCAAAGGAATTGATATTTAAACCAACTACCATTTACAATATTAATATAATGTAATCCTTCACCCATATACTTGGAATGATATTGACATTTGTTTGTCTAATTCCGATTTCTACAATACTTTAATTTTTTAAAAATATTAAAAAATTTGTGTAAAAGGATTGTGTAATGTTTCTTTTCTATATAATTATATAAAAAAATGTATATTTCTATAAGTGTGATATGAGTATCTATTTTTTCTTCTTTCTTTTTTTCTTGCAGTAAATTTATTTTTGAACAATACTTACAAATATTAAGAAAAATCTCATTGAAGGTGACAATAAACATCAAGCGTTGTAGTCCAGTAGTTATGAAGTTGTTTCCCAAGCACGAGACCCAAGTTTCAGTCCCAACAAACACAATTTCAAAAAAAATAATTTGGTGATAGTCGTGGTAACGGAGGTGGCGTATTTCTTCCACCACCTCCGCTACTGCCATCACTGTTCAGAAGGTGGCCAAAAATCTGCCCGCCACCATCCACTGTCGGTGGTGTACATGGTGGCGGTGGCAGAAATTCCGTCACTACTGTGTCTGGTAAAACTAGTTGTGGGGCCTAAAATGAGTCACTTTAGGTGTGTGAATCTTGTTTGTATGTGCTAATTGTGTACTTGTTCGATGACGAACAATAGTTTAAGTTTGGGGTGTCAAATAGACCTATTTATTCCCTATGATTTTACACTTGTTATAACTATAAATTACTAATGTTGATAATTTTTATTGAAAAATTGACACGATTTTCACTTAAGTTACTTTATGAATTTTTAGAAAAATTCATTGAAGAAATAATATTTTTAGCCATATTCATTCACCGAACTTCAAAAAATAAATTGATTGGCCCAAGATACCAAAAAAAATCCCTACGAAGAAGAGGTTTTAAAAGGAGATTGTGCAGAGAAAAAATTGTGAGGAAGAAAGAGGTAGCCGAAAGAGAAAAAAAGTCCCGCAAGAGGGGAAAAAAAGCCGCTGGAGAAAAAAAATGAAGAAAGAAGGGAGAATTGGAGGTGACGTGCAGATAAAAGAAAAAGAAAGAAAATAATGAGGATAATTAAAAGAATAAAAAAAAAGAAGAAAGAATTGGAGAGAAGAAGTTGACGTGAAGGAGAAGAAAGAATTGAGCGTTTGATTTGGAACAAATTTCATCACTAAATTTTTGTGGATTAAAGCTTGGATTGGACTGTTCTTTAGGGGAGCTTTCTGAATTTTTAAGTTTTAATTATATTTTCATAGTTTAAATTTATGTGGTGTTGTTCCAAATTAAATATGCATAGCTAATTTATTTTTTTACTGAGTTTCATGTCTGGGGTTATTTGTGATTAGTCTATTTGACAAATTAAATTAGTAAATGCATGTGATTTATTTTAGTCAAATAAATTATTTAAAAATACACAATATTTGTAAACTCTTTATTTCCATATTGTGCCATAATTATCAAATAGAACTTGAATCCTATGCTTAGACATAAGGTAGGTAAAAAGTGGACTTTGTGCACTTAATTGTTAATGTGAACACGCACTTGAATAAGTCTCCTGTTTACTTTGACATTAAGTGTAGAAAGATGCATATGAGTTAGTTGAAATTTGACTAGGTATAACTCGACAGAAGGAGTTAGTCAACAATTCTAGGAATCCTAGACATAGGAAACTATAGCGTAAAAGCATCATCCCTAATCAGTTTAACCTTGACATATAAACTTACATAAATTTAGAAAATTGAAGTTACCCTAGTCATACTTAGGAGTATCCTTTAATCCCTATTTATCTTCTCGTGATCTCAAGTGTTTAGAGTTAATTCATTATTAGTTAAGTTAAGTCACATTTCTTCTTTTATATGAGGTTTTTGATTAAAAATCCAAAAAAATAAGTTTCATCTTTTTTATGTTTTTTTTTAAAGCAAAATTTTGATTAGGAATATAGATGTTTACAGCAATGAATTATGTACAAGGAAATCCTATCAAGTGTCGTCGGCAAAATCTATACACAGCCGATCATGCATTGCAGAGGATTTGTGATCATATCATTCAGACTGTAGCTGAAGTTTCTCTTTTTTTCCGAAGCCTTCAGCCATGACCAGACTATAATCTGTAATCTTTGGAATAAGCCTTCTATGTTAATTTCCAGATTGTTAAAATGTACCTGGTTTCTTGTCATCCAAATCATCCAAAGCATTACTTGAAATACGGTTTTCCAGACACTCTTGTTGATGGCGGTTGGACAGAGCTCCAGATACTGTTGTAACATTGGTACCTGCGGGTGTTGGTGAGTGATGCCTAGCCATTGCACAATTTTGCACCACACCTCTTTGCTTACTAGACAATCCTGAAAGAGATGAACATTGTCTTCCACTTCCTCTTTGCACATAATGCACGGTATATGTTGGTCTCCCGGAATGATTCCTCTGTTTTGTAGGTTCTTGGTAGTTGGTAATCGATTCTGCAGAATTCTTCATTTGAGGAACGAAATCTTCTTAGGAATGTAGGTGCTACATACTGGCTTTAGCTGCCTCACTTCTTCCACCGTGTATGGGTTTTGTCATTGCTGTACCATTGTTCCATAAGCACCTTTTACAGTGTAATGATCGTCTGGGTTGTGTGAGTGGATGTATTTATCATGCTCTGTTATCTGCAATACCACATGATCAATACAAATCAGTAGGTTGGCTAGTTCCCTGTTTTCTCTATAATTTAATTGTCTTCTCCAATTCCATTTCCACTTTAACCTCCCTGCCTCCCACCCACCATGTTCTGCTATAGACATTTCATTATGGTTATCTAGTCTATAAAGCCTCTGAAATCTACCAGCTAATGTAAATTTCCCACCAACTTATCTGACCAAAAGTTAATTCTTTTCCTATTCCCTACTTTCATGCTTATGTTTCCCCTAAACCACTCCCCCATCCACTATTTTTTTCATATCCGCCTAGAATTTTGAGTGTTTCTTTAGACATGATCTCCTTTAATCCCTCTCCCTTCCCCCTGGATCTGTGATCAGCTCCCCCCACCCCCACCCTCAATCTTCACTATTTCCCATATTTTGATCTAAGGATGTCTTTCCATAATTCCCTCTTGTTATCTAGTGTTCTAGCCCCCCATTTTCCTATAATTGCTATATTGTACTCTTGTATTTTTTGGACTCTGAGGCCACCTTCTTCAGTTGGTAAACAGATTTTGTCCCATTTAATCCAAGGGATCTTTTTGTGTTCAGGTTCCCCACCCCATAAGAAGCTTCTCTGAATTTTTTCTAGTTGTAGGGTTATGGATTTAGGGGCTAAGAAACATTCGAAGTAGTAAGATGGCAAGGCGGCTAGTACCGAGTTAATAAGCACAATCTTCCCACCGAAGGATAGACTCAAGTTTTCCCATGACTCCAGCCTGCTCTGTACTTTATCCACTATTGGTTTCCAAATCTCTTTTCTGTTGACAGTTAACCCGACAGGTAGTCAAAGGTATATGAATGGCAGATCTCCTCTTCTGCAATTTAGGTACGTTGCCATGTCTTGTAAGGTTTGAGGTGGAACCTTAATTTCCATAAGGCTGCTTTTTGCAAAGTTGATCTTCATCCCAGATAATAATTCAAAGTTATGAAGTATAGCTTTGATGGTTTTGATGTTTTGCCAAGAGGCCTGTAAAAATAAGATTGTGTAGTCTACGAATTGTAGGTGGGAAAGTTGCACTCTTCCACTACGTACTTCCACAGGTTTATATAGATTCAGATCTGATACTCCTTGAATCAACACTGATAGTCCTTCGACTTCCATAAGAAACATGAAGGGAGATAGGGGATCCCCTTGTCTCAAGCCTCTTGTTGGGGTGAATTCTAAGGTCGGACTTCCATTTACTAGCACAGAAGTTGTAGCTGAATTTATGCATTCCTGTATCCATCATTTCCAACATCTAGGTAGTCCCATTTTCTCCATGACATCTAATAAATACTCCCAGCTTACCATAGCAAATGCTTTTTCGAAATCAAGTTTGAGTATGATATATGACACTCCTCTTTGTTGTAAGTCATGTATGGTCTCATTGGCAATAAGCACTCCATCTGTGGTTTGCCTTTTCCCAACAAAGGACATCTAATTTTTTTCTATAATAACATCCAGTTCCTTGCTCAACCTTTTGGACAAAATTTTTGATAGGATTTTATACATACTTCCCACTAGAGTGATGGGTCTGTCGTCCTCAATCATTAGAGGGTTCTTCACCTGGTACCAAGGTTATATGGGCAGCATTTCCACCTTTTGGAATTTGCAGTTCTTGTAAGATTCCTGCATCATCTGTAGTATGTATCCCTTAAGTAGAGGCAGGAAGTGTTTTATGAAAGCAAAATTTAACCCATCCAGATCCGGGCTTTTATTGCTTCCACAAGAATTGATTGCATCCATGATCTCTTCCTCTTTAAAGGGCTACGCAAGTCTCTGTTTTGCCTCAATTGATACTCTTTTTAGCATATTTATTCCCAGTTTTGGCCTGCTTGTGATTTTTTCCACAAATGTGTTCTAAAAGTGGGATTTGAACTCTTCCTTTACCCCCTCCACTTCATCCACCCATGTACTATTAAACCTTGTATGATATTTCTGGTGCAACGTTGCTTTACAAAGTTATGGAAATATGAAGAGTTGGCATCTCCCTGCTTCAACCACTGGATTCTAGATTTTTGGTAAATCAAACTTTCTTTCAGTCTGTGAAGTTCACTTAATTCCTGTCTCATATCCCTTATTTGCTGTGGAGCAAGGATACTGCCGCCATCTTCTGCATTATTTTCCATTTTCTCCATCTTCTCGGTCAATATCTAAATTTGTGTTCCATCATTCATATTCTTCTCCTTATTCCACCTTTTGATTGGTTCTTTCAGTAATTTTATTTTTACCTTCAGCCTGTAGCCTGAAAATCCTTCTACATCTGATTTCATCCACACTCTCTGAACCATGTTGTTGTATTTTTTTAGTTCTAGCCAGCTGTTCCATACTCTGGTTGGCTTGGGACCCCAATCCTTTATATGAGTGCCTAGCTTAACCGAATTGTGATCAGAATCCTTTTTGTCTAAGCCAGTTTGAACCCAATTCAGCTCTCCAAGCCATTGGTTGTTAACCAGGAATCTGTCAAACCTACTCATTGCAGCAAGGGAACTTAGGTGCCATATAAATTTTTTCTTGGTCATCTTCAGATTCTGCATGTTTAATGAGGCTACAAATTCTCTGAATAGGAATATTTCCCTGTCATTGTTAGTCCTTGCTGATCCTTTTCTTTCTGCACTATCAAGTACCGCATTAAAGTCGCCCATGATGCACCATTTTTTATTTTCTCTCCCAGTGTACCATTGGGTGATTTGATCCCATTGTCTCTTCTTTGTTGTCAAGTCTGCAGGCCCATATATGTTGATCATATGAGACATCGTTGAATCCCCTTCCTAAAATCATGATATGCCTAATACCCCCTCTGTATCTAACATGCATTGTTTTTTGAATTTCTCAGTGCTCCATAAGCATAGGAGTCCTCCTGATAAACCCATTAGATGCTTTGTAGGCCCAATCGAACTTTTCATCTTTCCATATACTCATACATAGTTTCTTGGACATTGCCTCCTTTTTTGTTTCATGTATGCTTAAGAAATCAACTTTTTGTTTCCTGACCAGACTTTTGATTCTTTTCCTTCTTCCATTTCCACATAAACCTCTTGCATTGTAAGTTATCAATTGCATTTCTCCACTGTTTTCCTTTCCTTTTCCTAATGTCCTTCCTTTATTGTATTTGATGCTAATATATTTCTTCGTGCTATTTCTAGGAGCTCCTTGAGTTACCACCTTCAGTTTGACCATGTTCGATGCCTAGCATTTTTCCAATCTGCAGTACTTGCTCCGTTTCTCTTCTCATGTTCCTGGAGTTTGATGTCATTATACCACTGTCAGACATAGATATTGAGGGCTTAGGTATACTATGTTCCTGCCCCTGCTTAGGTATACTCTGTATCTGTCCCTGTTTAATTGTCTTTTTTTAGAGGTATTCTCCAGCGTACAACTCCACTCCTCCATTATCTGCTCATTCACATTTCTCTACATCGTCTTTTTCCTTCCCTTGTTATTACACTTTATCTTCTTCTGTATTCCACAAATACTCTATATGCTTACCATTTTTT
>JAOWBN010251091.1:0-23424 GCA_028565015.1 Pinguicula moranensis | reverse complement strand
TGGACGTAAAGACTGCATTCCTCAATGGAACACTTGAGGAAGAAATCTACATGGATCAACCTGTTGGGTTCGTTTCATCAGGACAAGATGACAAGGTATGACGTCTTAAAAGATCTATATATGAACTTAAACAGTCTTCCAAATTGTGGTACTTCATATTTCATGAGGCCATTACTTCGTATGACTTCACCATGATAGATGAAGATCACTGCGTGTATGTCATAAGGACGGAGGACGGAATGATGTTTCTCTCCTTATATGTCGACGACATACTGCTGGCTGGAAACAACATGGGTATAATCAATGCTTCCAAACAGTGGTTATCCTCCATCTTCGAGATGAAGAATATAGGTGAAGCTAGGTTTTTTTTATAGGTTATAATGAATATATTAATCACAGAATTATTTACAAGAGATGGACATATTCCTTTTTTCAGTGAGGAACATTCCTATGTGTGGTAACTATACAGGACAGACTCAGGGTGGGAGATACACTTGGAAGCACAAAGTAGGTCGCCGAATCCAGTTCGCTATGGTCACAACCTTTGGTTTAACATCATGGGCCGTGAGCCAAAACCAGGTTTGGGTTTGAATCATCTCCAGGCATTTATCAATATTAAAAGTATCTTCACTGTGCCTAACTGTATCTCTGGTCTTCCATATGTTCCAGACATTCGCATGCCAGATTGATTTCCATAGGTCATTTCCTCTGCAAGAGGACCGCAAGCCTAAGTGAGATTGCAAGTGTGCGGCAATAGTTTGCGGTCCCGCAAGAGAAAATCCCTGCCACTCATAAATGTGTGACCAAAGTCCATATATCACAGGGCAAGAGCAGAATAAGTGAGGTACTGTCTCCAGAGATGCATGACATAGACAACATCCTCCGTGAGGACCATTCCTCAATCAATGAGATTATCTTTTGTTGCAATCCAATGTTTGATTGCCCGCCAGCAAAGAATCATGGCTTTCCTTGGTGAGAGCTTCTCCCATACTGCCGAGATATCAGGTCTCAGAGGTATAGCTCCATAGATCTTGCTGAATAAAGCTTTGTAGGCGCTGCTAGAGGAGTACCTCCCATCCACAGAGGTTGTCCACCTCCAATTATCCTCCTGAGATGAAAGTGTGAAAGAGGCCATGATTTCCGCCTTCAAATCTTGTATCAGAGTCATAGGATAGGGGCATAGGATATGGGACCAAGTGCCGCTTTATGGACGATCTAATAAAAGTTGTGGCCACATATTAAGAATCGAGATCTCCTTGTTGGCTACTCGCCTGAATAATGAAGGAGCTCGAGAGGCTAAGGTGCTAGTACCAATCCAAGTATAGAGCCAAAATCTTGTCTTTGCGCCGTCACCAACCATACGAGATAAGTAAGAGGAGAACCAACTATCAGGGGAGAGCTCCTGCCTCAGGTCCTTCCACCATTTTTTAGTCTTGCGTGCTTCCGGTAGTGAGTTCCAGTCTCCATGTAGTGATAACTTAGACATATACTTAGCTCGGATAACCTCCTGCCAAGGACCATGATACTCAGTGCGAAGTCTCCAACCCCATTTGCAGAATAAAGCCAGATTGAAGGCCTGAAGGTCAAGAATCCTGAGGCCACCCGCCTCTTTTAGGAGACAAAGATGCTGCCATTTTATCCAATTTATAGATTTGCGCTGAGAGTGGCTTGAGCTCCAGAGGAAGTCACGGCATATGCCGGTAATATCTTTGATGACCGAGACCGGAGCTTTATAGATTGAGAACTGGTAGACCGGGAGATTGCATAATACACTCTTAACTAGAGTCGCCTTACCTGCAAAAGATAAGAATTTGTTAGTCCATAGTAATGTTTTTGATGGCATTACCTCTGTCAGGTGGCTCTAGCTACTCCTTAGTCAAGGGTTGTTGCATCCAATCTAGACGCCTAAGTACTTGAAGGGGGTCGTCATAAGAGGGCAGTTAAATATGCTAGCTAGATCAAGTTGTTGTTGGTTGGGCATATTAATACATAGCAAACTGCTTTTCTGAAAGTTGATGCGTAGGCCGGAGGATAGTTCATATAACCGGAGGATGATCTTCATAACCAGAGCATTTGCCCTAGATCCTGCCCCAAAGAATAATGCGTTGTCTGCATAAAGAGAATGCATGTATTCCTTTTGGCCACACCGGATACCCGTGAGTTTCCATCGGACTCTCGCTCTGTTTATCAGCAAATTTAGTCCTTCAGTAGGAATGGGGAAAGAGGGTCATCCTGTCGCAAAACTCGTCTGAAATCAAAGATTCCTGTGGGGGAACCATTGATCAACACGCTCCCTGATGCTGTAGATATACAAGAGTGGATCCATCGGATCCATTTGTCACAGAATCTTATATTTTTCTTCATGTGGCATAAGAAGTTCCAATTTATCGAGTCGAAGGCCTTTGCGAAGTCTACCTTCAGAAATACCACCTGCTCCTTAGTGATCTTGGCATGGTGTAGTAATTCATTAGCCAAAAGAATTCCATCCAGGGTGTGTTACCCTTTTATTAAGGCCAGTTGCTCTGGATCGATAAGTTTATCGATCACTTTGCAAAGTCTGTTTGCTAGTAGTTTAGCCAATAGTTTATAAGCATTGTTTACCAGAGAAATAGGCCGATAATGAGAAAGATCTGATGGAGATAGAACTTTTGGCGACAACACTATAGAGGTAGAGTTCAAAGGTCTGAACATAGTGCCGATTTTGTAGAATTCCTGTAGGAAAGCAATATATTCACCCTTGACTGTGTACCGATTTTGCTGGAGGAAATTGAAAGAGATACCGTCCGAACCTAGGCTTTTATTCCTGGAACAAGTCCATAATGTAGAGAATATCTCATCCTCTGTGAAACTCGCAGTGAGCATTGCGTTATCTGCTTCCATCATGTTTGTGCATGGCAAGCTAATAATAGGCCGCAGAAATTCCTGCTCAAGGAAATGGTTAGCAAAAAATGAGTTAACACCACGTTTTACCTCCTGAACTGTCGAAGTCCATGCTCCATCTAAGTATAACCCATGAATTGAGTTGCGATGTCGCCTGTGCTTCACCGTCGCGTGGAATAAGGAAGTGTTCCCGTCCCCCTCCATGATCCATGATGCTCGGGACTTTTGGCTAAGTAAGGATGCTTGCATTTTCTTTGCGAGATTTAGAGCTTGTGTTGTGCTGAAGCAGAGTCCCTTTTCCGGCTCGATGAGGACTCGTGATTCACTTATTGCATCAAGGCCGTTTAACCTCTCTTGGAGGGCCTCAATGTTGCGATCAACATTGCCAAAGGTATTCCGGTTCTAAACCTGCAGATCATGACGCAGATTTCTAATAGCAGAATGCAGTATATGACTATTTGTACCCTGGAGATTCATTGCATTCTAGCTTTCTCTTACAAAGCTTTGGAAATCTGGGTGGAAGTTCCAGCAATTTAAAGTATGGAAGGGTTTTGGACCCCAATTTGGCATTGCCGAATGTAATAGTATAGGGCGATGATCTGCGATGTTTCTTTCCAACGCCGATTGAAGTTGGTTAGGCCATGATGTTATCCATCTGCGAGATAGTAAAAAACGATCCAAGCAACTAGCCCGAATGCCTCTGCCATCTAGCCATGTGAAATTGAATCTTTGCAATGGTAAGTCAACTAGATTGTTATCCAGTATAAATTGAGAGAATGCCTTTATTTCAGATATGGCATTGCCAGAGAAGTTCATTTTTTCCGCTGGGGTCGTCACCATGTTGAAATCTCCGACTAGGCAATGGGTTGTATTAGAGACATTCTGAATAAATGTTGATAGTTCTCGCCATAAGGTTTTGCTCGCCGCGAAGTCGCCTGTTCTTGCATAGACATTTATAATGGTCATAGCTTCATTTGTAGATAGCCATGTTCCTTCAATGATAAGCAAATTATCAAGAGCGACCGTACGGGTAATAGAGAGTGTTGTCGTGCTCCATACAGTAAGTAGGCCCCCAGAGGAGTTCCTGCTCGGACTAGCACCCCATAAGAATTCAGAATGTTGCCATATTTGGCTAACAATATAGTGATCAAGGGACTTTCTTTTTGTTTCCTAAAGACATAGAATATTGATGTTGTTCTTTCCAGATAGCTTGGAGATAGTACTGACCTTGCCTGGATTAGAAAGGCCACACACGTTTATAGAGAGGATGTGCATTACTTAGCTGGAATGGATTCCTTTTCCACATCAGCTTGTCGGTCCTCCATCCGGTCGACCTGTTCCAGTTCCAGTAGACGAAGTTTTATCTGCTTAATTGTCTCAATCGCTTGGAGGCCTATTTCTTCTCCCAAAGACCAAATGAAATCTGCGGAGGCGTGGTCCTGTACTCTCTTCTTGTGTCCCACCCGTTGTCCCCCGCACGGTCTAGGGAGGCCAGTAGGAGTGGCAATGGAAGTGCCAGGCGCACTCTCCTTCCGCTTACGGGAATTGCTAGATTAAGCCTGCTGTATTAGTTTCTTTACATTGGGCCGAGTCACAGATGATGTAAGACCAGTTTTCATAGCATCTGTAGCCTGCCTGTCCAAGTCTGGGTTAGATCGAGCATTCGGAGAATTCAGAAATGCATGGGAATGCTCTGCCCGTGACAATGGTATTGGATCCAAAGGCGTGTCTGAGGTTAGAGGGACTTCTAGATTAATTTGGACTGCATCCAGGGGCTGCGATGAGTGCAATGTCAATTCATTCTGCTGGACTTCTTCCCTAGTTTGAGTATCTGTAAGTGCAGTAATGTTTGATATCTTTTCCGATGAGGTTTATGCTATGATTACAGGGGTAGAAGTGCATTTTTTGTTGATCAGTCTTTGATTGCCAGACTTTTGCTGGCAGCTTAGCCCCTTGTTGCCTCCTATACACCGCATTGCGCTTAAGCTCCAGAAAATCAGAAGAGACCTTAGATTGATTAGTGCTGATCCACGACTTTCCATTGATTGCCCACTTCGAGCATAGTGGCGTTCTTCATTAACATGGACTCTAAACCATTCCTCGCCAAGTACTAGCTTGATGTGCATATCAATATAGGTATTCTCTTTGATTCTAGTGAGGACCCGAGTAAACAGAAGGTTAGAACGAGTTTCGGTTGCTTTGTCAAGTCTAACAAATTCACCAAGGGAATCAGCCACTTGCTTGAAAACTGATGGATGCCAGCCATGTAACGGAGTCCCTCTGATTTGTATCCATACCAGTGTGATATTGTTGTATTTACCGTGTCTCCATGGTCTGGCTGAGAGCAGCCTAGTTTAGTGATTATCTCTGGCTCTTCACAGAGCTTGTTCTGTAAGTATGCATTGGGATAGGTCAGTAACAATTCTCCTCCCTCAACCAAGGTTACAGAGCCAATGTCCAGCTTAAGTTCTGTCAACTTAGCCCTAAGGGACTCTGGCGTAATCCCACGACAAGGATTTGCAAGGACACTGTTAGTTAACTAATCAGTATGATCAGGGGGAGGATCAATGCGGACTGTTTTGCATCCCTCCATTTGTTCGTCATCTTTCCCACCAGAGTTCTTGTTGATAGGAGTTTCCTAATAGTGATTCTGGGGAACAGTCTTGCCAGTGGCAGATGCAGATGCAGGTGGAGGTACAAACTTGATCATTAACTTATGAGCTCCCATCCAGATTCCACTCAATTCATGTTCTAAGATATATGGGTCGCGGTCACAAGCATATCTTACAAAGCCATAGATACGCTAGTTCAGCTTCAGCTTGGGCATGAATGTGTCCTCTAATTTGCCATAACCTGCAAATGTTTCACGCAGATCTGCTGTGGAAGCTTGGAGAGGGAGGTTAGTCACAAGATAAGATAGATTGTTTTGACGCTAACTTACAATGAGGGGCGGAAGAGGGGGGCGGATTGTCGTTGCCGCAGGTCCTCGCCTCTTTTCGGAGACCTCCTCCCACTTACCATCTGAGGGAGGACTTTCTGGTATATTTGGCAGTGATTCACGAGGAGTGTCTGATTCCATGACCGCCTTACCCTTTTCCCGTGGTTTTGGGACAGATTTCTTCTGAGAGGGACCAGGATCAAGCATTCTTGGATTAGTTGTCGTGTCTACAGCAGGATCAAGTACCAGTGTCAATAGGTGTTGCTCATCAGCCATCAGCATATCAGAAGGGACTTCTGCAGTAGTGACTATTCCAGTGGCCACCTTATCACAATCCGAGCCAACCTATTCCTCACAGATGCTTCCTAGCACCGAATTGAACACTGGGACATCAAACTTGTTTTCAAATTTGGAGGCCTGAGGGTGGTCCTTCCCCACGGTTGTCAGTGGGTCAGCGAGAGTTTCATCATTCAAGGGAGTTCTAGCGGGCATATTGTCAAACTCAAAGCAAACACTTTTTTTTTGCACAGCCTGTAACGGTAACATCACAACCCCCAACGGTCAAAATTTCCTTCCCCGCCGGAGTAGATACCTTCGCCGCCGCTTTCTTTCTACGCATTCATTTCGATCGCGCTATCTTGTGCATTCCCTCAGATTTCTTTGAGGAAGTAAAGCCGGAAAACTCTGTTTCCTCCATCGGATTCTTTCCCGACTGGGCATCCAACCGAGGCAACCTGTATTTGTCTGAATTGATTTTTGTCGCCGCAGCGATTATTTCTGTTGCTTCATCGTCGGAGTCATCCGATATATCAGCCCAGAGAGATGAGAAGATTCCAGTTCCTTTAAATTTTTGCAGGCAACCAGTGTTGCCTGAATTGCCGATTTCCGTCTGCATAGTTTGTGTGTCCGATTGTAAGTCAGATGATGGCTGGTCGTGAGAAGAAAGCGGCGCAGAATTTCTTCCGCTCGGCTCGGCCTTCTCGGTCAAGAGAATTTTCCCCAACGGTCGGATTTTCTCACTCATGGAAGATCCATCAAGGACATGGGTGAAGCTAGATATGTCCTTAGCAAAGAGATATGCAGAAATTGTTCAAAGAGAATGTTGGGTTTGTCTCAACAAACATACATAAATAAAATCTTAGAATGATTCAGGATGCATTACTCCAAACCTGTTGACACCACTGTTGAAAAGGGTCTGGCATTAAGCCTCGACCAATGCCCGAAAATAGATAAGGAAAAGGAAGAAATGAGCAATGTACCCTATGCAGGCGCTATAGAAAATTTGATGTACGCTATGTTATGTACACGGCCAGACATCTGTTTTGTGGTTGGGTTGGTGAACCGTTACCAAAGCAACCCGGGGCCTGCTTACTGACAAGCAGTCAAGAGGATTTTCCGTTACCTTCGTGAAATGACCGATCTAGTTCTATGTTATACAGGGGGAGACCTGCGTCTAAAGAGATTCACGGACGCTAATTGGGGAGGCGACCTGGACGAGTCCAAGTCAACATCTGGATATGTTTTCATCCTAGGTGGAGAAGCTATATCTTGGTACAACAAGAAGCAAGACTGCATCGCTTTGTCAACCATTGAAGCAAAATGTGTTGCGTGCAGCGTAGCCGTGCAAGAGGCACTCTGGCTCAGAAGTTTTCTACAGTACCTTGATTTAACTTCAACAATACTGCAGCGATTCAGTTTGCTAAAGATCCAAAATTCCATAGGAAGACTAAGCAAATCAAGAGACACTACCACTTTGTTCGAGATGTTGTCAACAAAGCGGAAATAAATATCAAGTATATTCCTACCGACAAGATGATCGCTGATCCAATGACCAAACCGATTCCTAGAGATGTATTTAGACCTCATGTCATGAGTCTAGGATTACATCGGGTTTGATCACATCTTGTAAAAGATAATGACTTGTTTTTGTAACAATTGATTATGAAATAAAATTTACGTTTTCTTTCATTCGAGCAATACTTTTGTGTATGCAATCAATTAATAAGGCACAATAAATATCACAAAAAGATTAATGATTGGCCATATCACACGGGAAATCGCCCTTATGCTTGCGTAGCTTGAAGCATGAGACTGATAAATGTTCTAGACAATCGCTTCAGTAGGTCTAACATGAGATTCTAAGTGAATCGAATGTGAAATGTCTGAGTTTTCAAATTAAAGCTTTAAAGCCGAATGTAGAAGATAAAAATTAAGTGTATTTATCAACAGCTACGATTCGTATGGCATAAGTGAGTGACATGCCCACCTACGTGGGATTCATGCCATGACACACATATCATACTTCGTGTGCTACAGAACGGCCTTGTGAAAATGACAAAAGAATCTCCTCATTGTCATTGTGTGATCACATGGACATACGTTTGTCGACTTAAATGTTACTATTTGACTTAGAGCTATGGCTTGAAGTTGAGGCTTGATGATGCTACTTTAGTATGTCATCCAAGGGCTATGATCTATATAGTCCTACAGACCATGTTAGGAAAATAGCCAAGTTGATACGGATGGTCATTAGTATCTAGGAATAATCTGTCTAGCTTCACCATATTTGTCATTGCGGTTACATTAAGTATGTAACCAAATATTGTATAGCTTAAAGGGATACGTAGCTATCGGTGATGCAAAGAGAGTTTGGGATATCGTCGCTTTGAATGTGTCATGTTAGTTAGATGATGACTTAATATGACACTACTAGTTACTTTCTAGATGACTTAATATGATACTACTAGTTACTTTCTAGTCGCACAAATCATTTCTCGTATGAAGCGTTGGGAGATTTTGAAAACTGTATTTTGTAATACGGCTTATGTAGCCGAGTGGGAGCTATTAGACAAAATATATATGTTATATGTCTAATTGAATTAATTGTGGTAATTGAATTAATCCTTATTATGGTAGGATTATGCCACCATAATTAGGATTGGACTCCAATTCCTCCCTATAAATAGGGCGTTCGGTACGCCTATTTACTACACCAATATTCATATTCTCATATGTTGAGACCCAGAAACATATATACGATTTCTCTCGAATTGCTGCCTTATCATCTGTGAAGGTGGAGATCTGAGTTCGTGAATTACAAGGAGACTCTGGTAGACCCGTGTTCGTGATATAATCAACCTGAACAGTACGGTTCTATATGCTTTCGCATTAAAAGTACAAATCCATTGTCATATTTATTCATTATTAGATTCGTTCTAATTAAGTTTACAGGCTACATTACCTACATTAACTTCATGAACAACATGGGACACTGCAACTTTGAGCTTGTTCCGAGATGGGATTTTTACATCTTCTGTAACAACATTGAAGATTGTTACCTGTATTCCAACGGAAGGAATTGATAAGAGGAAGGGGAGGAGGGAACAAAGTAGAGGATTTCTGGGAGAAAGAAGTTCTTTCACATAAAACATAAACGTATTACAAGAACTGGCGTGCTATTTAAACTAAATGAGCAACTAACTAGTGACCCACGATGTAGAGCCCATGACCCACGATGTAGAGCCCATGACCCATGATCTAAGGCCCATGACCCACGATTTAAAATAAGGTTACGACTCTTTCAAACAAAACGCACGACTCTGTAAGTAAATAACTACACATACGACTCTATAAGTAAACACATGATTTTCTCTAACTGATATAACCACTGCCAACTTTATTTTTCCTGTTTCTCCATCTCTTCTGGGTAGTGACTGCAGTTGTTGTTCATTTGGATAGATCCTTTCTTCCTTGGTGCTCTTAATCCCTTTTTGCCCCAATCCACACGTGGGTAGTCAATGTGAGTTGTGACAATACCCTTTCCAATTTGAAATCCTTGACCCCAAGGATATAGGTTGGGATAATTGAGCTTCATAAAGTGGAAATCTTCCCACGTAGCCTGCTTTGGTGAAGAGCCCAACCAGTGGATGAGGAGTTGGTGAGTAGGCTCGTTAGGTCCTGGTGTGGTGCGGCTATCTAGAATCTAGAGGGGTTGGACATGGACGGTGCCATCAGATTGTAGTAAGGGAAGTTCTGAAGATGACAGTTCTCTGCTTTTGAGTTTGACTTTCAGCAGGGACACATGGAAGACTTGGTGTATTTTAGATGAGGGTGGGAGTTCCAGGCGGTAGGCAGCTGTCCCGATGAGCTCCAGTATTGGAAAAGGACCAAAAACCGTGGAGACAATTTCATATTTCTTCTAAACATGACACTATGTTGACGGTAGGTGTGAAACTTAAGGTAGACTTGATTACCTAGCTGGAATTGGCGTTCAACTCTCTTCCTGTCAGTATTTAACTTCATTCGTTGCTGAGCCATATGGAGATTCTGTTTGAGTAGCTCTTGAAAATCTGCTCTTTGTGCAAAGAAGTCCTTGACAGTCCCTCCTGTAGTAGCTGGAAGGGACTCATTTTGATGCTGGTGTGGTGTGAAGTGTTGTACCAGAACTCATCTTGTGGTAGCCTATGAGACCAAGAGTGTGGTTTATGAGAACCCATGCATCTTAAGTAGTTTTCGAGGTACCTATTCACCCTTTCCATCTGGTCATCCGATTGTGGGTGGTAAGATGAACTGGTTGCAAGGTGGACTCCTATCAAGTTCATCGGTTCTTGCCACCAGCCACTTGTGAACACGGGGTCTCGATAAGAGACAATCTGTGATGGTATGCCATGGAGCTTGTATATGTGATCAAAGAATAACTTGGCTAAACTTTCAGCAGTATAAGGGTGTGACAGTCCCCAGAAATGAGAGTAATTACTAAATTGATCCACCACTACCAGCACAACTATCTTTCCATCAGACTTAGGTAGGCTATCAATAAAGTCCAAACTAATGCTATTCCAAGGTGATGGAGCAATTTCCAAAGGTTGCAGGAGTCCGACATTGGCAGAAATATCAGGTTTGCAACGGACACACACATCACAGGAACTGATCCAATTTTCAACATCTTTCTTCATACCTGGACATGTGAAATATAGTTTGAGCCTGTGAAGGGTGACCTGTATACCTGAGTGGCCCCCTACTGGAGAATCATGGAGAGTGGTAATGATTCTGTTCTTCAGCTGGGAATCTTGGCCAACACAGAGTCTGCCTTTGTAACGCAGCAATCCCTAGGCAAGCTGATAGGTAGGGTGGGATGTTTGATCAATGGCCTTAGCCTATATTACTGTCTGCAATTGCGTGTCCAAGGAATAGCTATGCAGTAACTCTGTGATCCAGTCAGCCTGAGTAGTAGTGATACCAAGGCATGAGCATCTATGCCAGGCCCAAAATGAGATAAGGCATCAGCGGCCTTATTATCCACCCCGGGTTTGTAATGGACTATATAATATCCATACACAACAATTTTGAGGCTAATTTGTACTGAAGCAAGGTGTGGAGTCTCTTCTCGAGAAGTTGTTTAATGGCCTGCTGATTAGTTTTGATAGAAAATGACTGACCTTGGAGGCAGTTGTGCCATTTCTTCACGGACAGAACAATGGCTAATAGCTCATTTCATATGTGGAGAGTGTGAGTTGTTTTTGGCCTAAAGCACGGCTGCAGTAGGCAATGGGGCGCCCCCTTGAGTAAGTACAACCCCAATACCTTTGTCACTTGCCTCAGTCTCCAAAACAAAGTCTTGGCTAAAGTCAGGCAATGGCAGCATTGGAGCAGAACACATGGCAGACTTGAGGTACTCCCAAGCTTGGTCAGCTTCTTCACCCCACTTGAAAGTATCTTTTTTGAGCAATGTGGTGAGGGTCTTACTAATGGTGCCATAGTGCTGAATAAATTTTCTGTAGTAACCTGTCAAGCCAAGAAAACACCTCAAAAATTTGAGATTCGAGGGAGGCCAGTTTACCATTGCTGCTATTTTATCCGGATAAGTAGCTACTCCAGTAGTAGAAATGATGTGGCCCAAATATTCTACTGAAGTTAGGCCAAAAGTGCATTTAGAAGCCTTGGCATAAAGCTTATGGTGCTGCATAAGGGTTAGAACCTGAGCTAGGTGTTGTAGGTGGTCAGTCCAGCATCTGCTATAAACAAGAATATCATCAAACAATACAATAACAAAGCGCCTGATGTATTCCGAAAATATTTGATTCATTAGACTTTGAAATGTGGCTGGGGCGTTGCACAAGCCAAAGGGCATCACCAAGAACTCAAACTGTCCTTGATGGGTGATGAAGCTATTCATAAACATATCTTTTTCAACCATCCATATTTGAAAGTAGCCTGAACGAAGGTCTATCTTACAGAAACATGTGGCACCTTGAAGCTCATCGAGTAGTTCATCTATAATAGGTATGGGAAACTTACTCTTGATAGTGAGACTGTTGAGGTGCCTATAATCAATTTACATCCTCCAGTCATCATCTTTCTTTTTAACCAACAGGACAGGAGATGTAAATGGATTGTGGCACCTCCGGATTAGGCCAGTAAGCAACAATTCCTGCACTATTCTTTCAATTTCTTCCTTGTGATAGTGGGGGGTTCTGTAAGGGGCCTGCCTTTTTGTTATGGCTCCTGGTTGCAAAGTAATGCTGTGTTCAACTTCCCTGATAGGTGACAGTGTGGTTGGTTCTGAAAAAATATCAGGATATTCAGTTAATAATGCAGTGAGTTGGTGCACAAAACCTGCAGGAGCTGCAGAATCTGGTTCTGGGATATTCTGCAGTTTTCCTTGGGCATAAAATTGTAAAGTGGAGGCAGATCCCATGATAAATAGTTCAGCTTGGATGCCTCCCTGATTCTGGTCTTGATCCACAAAATAAATTCTTCCAATAACCACGGTTAACCCTCCCTAGATCAGCTTGCTCATTTGTGCAGCAAAAATTAATTGAAGTTCAGAGGTGTCCTGTACTGATTGGATTTCAATCCTCTGATCACCTTGACTTAAAGTAATAATCATGCTATCATAATCATATAAAAACGGTCCATGAATCTTTATCCAATCACCCCCCATAATCAAGTCATAGCTATGCAAAGGGAAAGTGCGAGGAGAACAAACAAACTCCATACCTTGCATAGTCCAAGTAAAAGCAGGGCATTGTATTTTACTTATCTGTCTAACTTCATCTCCAACCTCAACGTACATAGGTTGTGCGCAGGTAACTGGGCAACGCATACTTTCTCAGAACTTGGTATCAATAAAACCATGGGTACTGCCTCCGTCAAAGAGGATGTGAATCGGTTTGACTTTATAAAAACCCTTAACTCTGTAAGTAGTAAGAGCAGGCTGTCCACTGATGGCATGAATAGAGAGCATACCTTCGTTGTCAATCATAGGTTTTGGAGTATCTATGACCTCTTCAAGGTCTGTTTCAGCAGCAATATGTAATTAAGTTTTGAGGAACAAGTCATTGATCATGGCATAGACCTTGGTGGTACATTGATGTCCTGGACCAAATGGGCCACCACACTTAAAACAGAGCTTTTTGTCAATTCACTCCTTCATTTCAGCGTCTGTGATAAATCTGCGGCGAGGAGAGGGTGGTAGTAACGCCGATTTTTCAGCTTGATAAGGGGGTAGTGGAATCTGAGGTTGTACGGTGGCATAAGAATGCCTATGAGGGACTCCTTTGTTGAGCTATGAAAAAAGGGCATTCACTGCTAAATCTTGCTCACGAGCAATGGCGATGGCTGCCAGTAACGTTTGTGGATGTTGTGCCTAAATTGCTGCTGTCAAGGATGGTTTCAAACACCCAATAAATTTTTCTCTGTAAAACATTTCATCAAAGGCAGGATAATGTATCATTACTGCAGTAACTATGGAATCAAAATGTTCCAAGACATCCTGCAACGACTCATCATCTTTTTGTTTCAGGCACATAAAATTTTCCAGTAAGTTACCCTTGTTTTCCACATCAAAACGAATAAGTAGGGATGCAGTAAAGGTCTCCCACGAAGTGGGTTTGGAGTACACTAAACTTCTTAACCATGTGTCAGCTATGCCTTCAAGGTGAACTCGAGCAAAGTCTAATCTTTCAGCGTAAGAAATGCCAGGATAAATTGCGAAGAAAGAGTTACACCTTTCAATCCATGAATGGGGATTAACCCCATTGAATTTAGGGAAATCCAAATAAGGAATATTAGCATTGCGGCTGCGATCATAATCATCCCAATCGAACTCATTGGTTGGTGGAAGTGGGTATAATGGTTGTGCAAAAAGACCACCATATCCTGGCCGTAGGTTGGATGAACCAGGTGCCATCAGAGGTTGACCCCCCAAAAGTGAGGAGTTTGGGGCTGGAGTGAGAGTGTGCTCCGGTAGTTGATTCAACTTTATAAAGATTTCGTGTTGAATAGATAACATTCTACTCTGCATATCATCAAATTTCTGTTGGGTAGCAACATCTTTGATAGATAATTGGGACTTCAGCTCCTCTGTAATCTTCTCCAACAAGGCGGGTTGTATGTCTCGAGTTTGATAACGCTGGGGTGATTCAGTAAAGAGGGCAGTTTATGGTCGTTTTCCTGTGAGGACAGCAGAATAAGGGCCATTGTTAGATGAAATGTTAGGAGTTGGCAGTGGTGGTGGTTAGGATTTATTAGGCGGGGAAGGAGCTTGAGAGTGCAAAATCTGCATTGTGGAAGGTTTGGTGAAATCGTAGCATTCCGATACCACTTGTAACAACCTTGAAGATTGTTACCTATATTCTAACGGAAGGAATTGATATGAGGAAGGGGATGAGAGAATAGAGTAGAGGATTTCTAGGAGAAAGAAGTTCTTTCACATAAAACATAAACGTATTACAAGATCTGGCGTGCTATTTAAACTAAATGAGCAACTAACTAATGACTCATGATCTAAAATAAGGTTACGACTCTTTCAAACAAAACAAACGACTCTGTAAGTAAATAACTACTAGAGACGGGCAAACATATGCGTGCAAATGGGTTAGGCACGGCATGCACGAAAAAATGTGCAAACGTGCCCAAACCACATGCATTAAAACGAGCGTGTGTACGGGCCAAATTTACGTGCGTGTAATACCCTCCCATTTTACAAAATGTGTGCGTGCCGGGATTAAAAATCTAGCCTGCAAATTGTGCATGCCGTGCGGGTTGGCGTACAAACGTGCGTGATCCATTTGCACGCGGGCTGGCCCGGCACGACACATTTTTTATGCGTGTCGTGCTAGGCACGCACGTTTAAAAATGTGCATTTTTTGGCACATGCACGTTTTATAAACGTGCGCGTGCCGGTCTGAATTTTCAAGCCCGCAAACCATGCTGTGCATGGCGGGATGGGACGGCACACATGTTTACTTGTCTAATAACTACACACACGACTATGTAAGTAAACACACGATTTTCTCTAACTGATATAACCGTTGCCAGCTTTCTTTTTACCTTTTTTTTACTGTTTTTCCTTCTCTTCTGGGTAGTGACTGCAGTTGTTGTTCAGTTGGGTAGATCCCTTCTTCCTTGGTGCTATTAATCCCTTTTTGCCCCAACCCAATCCATATGTGGGTAGTCGATGTGGGTTGTGACATCTTCCCACCGCTGAAGTACTTGATGTACACATGTTGAACAAAAGAGTCGAAACAAGCAGTAAATCTTGACATAGGTAGCAGACAAGGAGCAGCCAGCAGCCAAGGGACAAAAAATGGAAAAGTAGCCTACCTTGCATTTATCATGTTTTAGTCTTGTAGTCTATAAATTATGGTATAAAATGTTGTAAGATTCATTCAAGATATACAAATATCAAGTTCCTACTATTTCTAGTTGGTATCAGAGTGAAAACGCGAGTTTCCGGCAAAAAAACTAGGTTTCTGGCGGAAAAAATCTCAAAAAGGCCGCTGCCGCCACCCATCCGTCACCGCCGCCGTGTGTGAAGAATCACCTGAGCATGCCTGTTCTGAAACACGGTTGACCCAGGCCAAAAATGGCCACCGCCAGCCGATTTTGCGGCAAAACCTGCCGCAAACAGCTAGCATTTTTTGGCGGCATTTTCATCAGATCCACGGCACGTCCGTTGTCGTCTGTGTCTAAGACAACGGCCATCGGACTCGTGCCACCGAGAGGTTTTTGTGGCCATATCATGAGTTGCCGGACCACCACGCGCCGCCAGGCCGCCGTCGAAGCCGAAAAATCAGAATCTTTGATTCTGAGAGCTCGTCGCAACCGTCAAATCCATTTTCATAAATGATATTCCATTTGATCTATATTTGCGTTTCCGTGGATGAATTAAATATTTTATGTGTGGATTGAAAAGTCTAAATTTGGGACGTTCCAATTAGGCATGACGAGGAGGTAATAATTGATTGATTGTTTCAGAAAAGATATAGTAATTGTGTTAATTGCTGTGAAGTGCTCATTGTGAGATGGCAGGAAATGAGGATGGCACGATGGAAAAATGGTTAGAAGCATTGGAAAAACTCGATCTTGCTACACTGCAACTTATCCAAGGGATAATGCAGGGGATGAGTATGTCACCGATGCCGATTGTTCCATCTACCACACAGGTCAAGCTTGACCTACCAACTGTTGATTTGAAACTTGATGGACGAGCATCCTATGTTAGTTGGTCTCGACGAATTGAGACTACCTTGGTGGGTAGAAAATTAGGAAGTTATCTCACAAGGGATGAAAAAGGTAACGCGACTTCTCAGACTGATGACTGGAAAGCGATTAATTCTCAACTGAAAGTATGGTTGTTAAACTCATTAACTTCTACCATTGCCTCCTCGGTTGATGGTTTGGAGCTTGTTAGCGATATGTGGGCCCGACTGAAAAAGAATTATTCTGGAAAAGAAAATCAGATGCGGGTGTTTCAAATTGAAAAGGAGATTCGTGATCTGGTTCAGGAAGACAAAAAGGTTGAAGATTACGCACTTGTCTCATCAAGTTATGAGACGAAGTAGATTACTTCCTACCTACCTTGTGTTGTAATGATCCAAACTGCATGAGGGCAAAGAACGATGAAATAAAGCGAACTATGAAGATCCTGATGGACTTGAATTCAAAGTTCAGCCAAAGAAGATCCATCATTTTCTCTCAACCTACCATACCACCCCTTGATGATGCTATTGCTGCAATGATAAAAGAAGAAAGTCATATGGAGTTACATTTTGAGTCCAGTGTTGTCTAAGGTGCTAAAGCTTTGATTACTTCGACATCAACTACAAATACAATGACACGCACACCTGCTTCAAAGGGACAAAGTCTTAATTGCTACAACAGGGGCGAAACATGACATCTGATGGATTCGTGCCCACGTCCGAAGAGAGATAGGGATCTTGGATGGTGATGCAGTTGTGGACGAGGAGGTGGCCGTGGTTGGGGCGGCATGAGAGGTGGACGAGGAGGTTATCATACACACATGACTGTGGATGTAGAGGAGGATGAGTTTGGAGGGATCGGGGTCCACCCACTGCATCAGATACGACTGGTAATGTGGCCCTTCACACAAGAGGTATGTATGATACTATTCCACTTGCATCTTGTCCAACCACTGGCCCCCCAAGATTGATTTGTGATTCTGGGGCAAACATACACGTGGCAGGTACTACTATGAAGTTTAGTTCTTATACTCCTCTAGAAGTACCTTCCAGTGTTAAGACTGCAGACGGCACCGCTCGACCAGTGATTGGTAAGGGTACAGTACAATGCACAGACACACTAACATTGTCCAAAGTTTTGCATGTTCCCTCATTTCCCGTAAACCTTCTTTCTATTAGTGCATCTATTCTTGAGTTAAACTGTAAAGTTATTTTTGATATCCCACAGGTGATTTTCCAGGAGAAGGGGTCATGGAAGATACTTGGAACTGGGACATGGCAGAACGGGTTGTGGTACATGGATCAAAAGAGCCAGGAATTAGCTCTTTCACTAATAACATAACAGTCTGAGCAAGAGAAGCGGGTGACGGCTCAGCTGCTGTTGTTTCATAGGCGATTAGGTCATTCCTTTTTTTCTCTTATGAGTCGATTGTATCATAGTTTATTTGCGCAAATTAAGAAGGATGCACTAGTTTGTAATGCTTGAGAGTTGGGCAAGCATACCAGGAGCTCATATGTTAGCTATGGTCGTAGGAGTTCAAATGTTTTTGATATGGTACACTCTGATGTTTTGGGGCCTTGCCCAACTTCGACTTTTAATGGATTTTGCTATTTTGTGAAATTTATTGATTGTCATTCTCTTGTGACGTGATTATATCTGATGAAAATTAAGAATGAAGTCTTAGCTTTTTTTAAAGATTTTCAAAGAGAAGTTCAGACACAATTTGGAGTAATAGTGAAGGTTCTAAGATCTGATAATGGTACTGAATATACAAATAAGCTATTTGCATAATATTTGTCAACACAAGGAATTCTACATCAGACTACTTGCCCCTATACACCGGAGCAGAATGGAGTTGCAGAAAGGAAAAATCGTCATCTCTTAGAAGTTGCAAGAAGCCTGATGTTTGAGGAGGTGTACATGGAGATCCCTCCAGGATTTGGCACTGATCAAACAAAGGGGAAAGTTTGTAGGCTTAAAAAATCCTTATATGGCCTCAAACAATCTCCTAGATCTTGGTTCGACAGATTCAGGAAGGCTATGGTGAGCATAGGTTATCAACAAAACAATGCTGATCATACAGTCTTTCTGAAACATACTGGAGATCATATCACGATGTTAGCTATTTATGTGGATGATATGATTATTACAGGAGATGATGAGAGAGAGATAACAGAGCTGAAGATTAGACTGGGCAAGGAATTCGAGGTGAAGGACTTGGGGGAGATGAGATACTTCCTTGGGATTGAAGTAGCTCGGGAACCAGAGGGGATAGTGCCATCCCAAAGAAAGTATGTCTTAGATCTACTCACAGAGACAGGCATGCTTGGTTGCAAGCCTGCTAGGGTACCTATCGAGCAGAGAGTAAACCTCAGTGCCGATGCTGGTGAACCTGTGGATAAAGAGAGGTATCAAAGATTGGTGGGACGACTAATATACCTGAGCCATACCAGACCTGATATTTCATTTGCTGTAAGTGTGGTTAGTAGATATATGCATGACCCGAGGAAGGGTCACATGGATGCGGTGTACCTGATTCTAAGATACTTGAAGAATGCACCAAGAAAAGGATTGATCTTTAGAAAAAGTATGGGCATTGATGGATATTGTGATTCATATTTGGCTAGCTGTGTTGATGACAGAAAATCCACATGTGGATATTGAATGTTTGTAGGGGGCAATATGGTCTACTGGATGAGTAAAAAATAATCAGTCATTGCCGGTTCTATCGCTGAAGCAAAGTACAGAGCCATGGCCTTCAGTGTGCTGAGATGATGTGGTTGAGGTCCTTGCCGAAGGAGTTGAAAATGGATGAAGGAGCATCGATGTAGTTGTGGTGCGATAACAAATCAGCTATCAGTATTGCCAATATCCCTGTCCAACATAACAGAACCAAGCACGCAGAGATTGACAGATTCTTCTTTAAAGAGAAGCTTACTAGTGGGCTTATGGAGCTAGGACGTGTGATTACTAAGGATCAGACTGCTAACTGTCTCACCAAGGGCCTTAGTGGCTAGATTTGGATAGACTTTGTAACAAGATAGGCTTGATCAATATATTTCGCCCATCGTGAGGGGGAGTGTTGAATAAAACGTGTAGAGTTAGGCACACCAAACACCCACCAACTACACCTACAACACCATCTATCCCTCTATATGTATCGAATATGAATGTGATGAATGAAAAAAATAACAAGATTCTGATTTCCACGTGTTTCAACTATTATTATCATTCGTTTTAGAGTGGAGTTTCACAACTTGGTATGCGGCAACCCGGCCATGCCCAAAAGGTTCATCTGTCAAAATATGTCAGCAGTCCAATATGTAACTTGAGTTGAACTACTTCATCAAGTTTTTGCATGAGATGGGTTTAGGGTTTAGGTCTGATATGTATTTGATGCTAAATCTTTGCTCCTTAGATGTTTTTTTCTACTTGTATTCATGTCCCTCTTGAGAACTATCTTTTTCCTGTTTGACTCAAAAAGTGTGAAATTTTTTCAAGTCAGAGCTTATTTTAATAGCGGTACTTTGTACATCTGGGTTCAAATCAAGTGTTTCAGGAGAGGCTGATTTATTTGTACTGCATGTTAAACGTGGGTGCATACGGAAGTGCACACCTATTTGTTTTTTGTCTGTGATCTTAGTTTATTTTTTTCATCTGTTTAATATGGGGAAGGTGTATACTCTGTTTGCTTTTGGTTCAGCGAGAGTACTTCAAACAAGGGAAAATCGAACAATTTAGACAAGGGAAAATCAAACAATTTAAACCTAAAGTCCTGGTACATTCTTTTGTTATGTTGCGTTCTGATAGCTTTTGTGCTTTCGTAGTGCTTTGGCAAATTCCAGTTAACTATTGAACCTCAATAATGTGCAGGGATTGATGAATATTATGCTTATGTAAAATATGAGAGAATTGCAAATCTAAATGCTATGGACGTGTTAGGTTTTATATTTGTTGTGGGCTTGACTCAAGTAGAAGAATTTATAAACTCTTATAGTTGGAATATCTAATACAAGAATAATATTTGCTATTCTTTTCAAAATTTACATGGTATCGGAGCGAGGTTTGTAACCGACATTTTCTGTTGTTCACCGCCGTTCGCCGCAGCCGTCATTGCAAAGTATACTGCCGGAACCGCCCTGTCCTCCTCGTCACATTGGTCCAAGCCATTTTTTAAAATTTGGCTTGAATCCAGCAAGATCTGACTTTTTCCGTTGCGGGTTTTGAACTTTTTCGGCGATTTCCGTTGCCGTCCCACTGTTACTGCTCCGGACAGTACCAATGCGGACCGTCAAGATTGTCCCGAGGGGCCTGTCCATGCACCGCCATGCCACCATGCACTATCGTGTCGCCGTCGCCATTTGCATAACAGTTTGTAGGGTTTGCTTCCCTCCGCACACTCGTGCTCTTGTTTCGTTGAGATGAGTTATGGATTGTTGTGTGTAGTTTTGTGTTGTTCGTGACTTGCGCTTTGTCGATGGAGTTGGTAGTATGTGCCTGACGTGCTACTCTGATTTCAGAGGCGCGGGTAATGGAGGATTGGAGTTTGCAGTTTTGGGTTATTGATTGAGGTTGTGATTGGAGTTGTTTGCGATAACAGAAGGAAATACCAGTGAGAAAGCAAGGTTGGAGGCATTGAGCGCGTTCAACCCTGAGACCATGAAGGCTTTAGTTGGTTTGGTATAGGGTATGAGTACATCTTCTTCTGTGGGGCCACCTAAACTCAATCTTTCACTTATCGACTTGAAACTTGATGGTCAGACAATCTACTATAACTAGGCACTGCGGGTTGAGAGGGCCCTAAAAAGTAAGGAATTGCATGGTTTTCTAGAAGACAAAGAATGCAGTGATGTTGTTAACACTTCTAAGTGGAAGGCCACAAAGACCACTTTATTTGTGTGATTACTGAATTTGATGACTCCTGAGATCTCGTCTTTAGTGGAGAATTTCAAGGTTTTGAGGGACATGTGGATACAATTAAAGAAAGATTATTATGACATAGAGAATCATTTGAGAAAGTTTCAGATCCGATTACAGATAGATGCTGAGGCACAGATGGGCAGACCTATGCAGGAGTACACTATTTGTTTACGATGATTATTGTCATCTTTGGAGCACTTTTAGCCCCTAACGGGTTGTTCTACCGATTGCCACAGTCGGAAGGTTCGGGAAGAAAAAAGGCAATAAATTTTTGAAAAATGTGGATTCAATCTATCATACACGTCGATTGATCTTACTGGATCAGTAGACTATTCCCCCTCTGAGTGAGGCCATTGCTGCAATGTTACAGGAGGATACTCAACTTCAGCTACAAGAGACTGAGCCCGTTGTAGGATCGGAGGCTAAAGATTTAATCACTGTCGGTCGTCCACTGAATAAGACTCGAAGTTGTTATCACTGTGGTGATCTTGGACACTTGATGAAAGCTTGTCCCCAGCCGAGGAGAGATCGAGACGTTGGATGGAAGGGACGTGATCGAGGAGGTCGCGGTCAAGGAGCTTGGAGAACTGGAGCTAGAGGTGGAGGACATGGGGTCTATCGTACCCACGTGATTATGAATACTGAGGAGGATGAGATCGGAGGAGCAGGAGACTTTCCACCCACTCTACCAGATGCGTCTGGTAATGTTGTTCTACACTTAGTTGTGCGAGGTACATCTGATTCCCTTGCACTTGCATCCTTTCCCAATGCTGGCTCCTTAAATTGGATTTTTTGACTCTGGAGCATCCACACACGTGACAAGCTCTTCTAGGGAGTTCAACACTTATACTCCCTACAAGTCATGTATAGTGTTAAGACTGCTGATTGCACTGATCAGCCAGTGGTTGGAAAGGGTACAGTGTGATGCACTGACACTATCCAAAGGTTTGCATGCCCCTTCCTTTCTAGTTAACCTTCTCTCCATCAGTTCTATTATTTTTAACTTAAATTGTCGGGCTATTTTTAACATTTCACAGGTGATCTTCAAAGAGAAATGGTCCGACCGAGTTCTTGGGATTGGGAGATGGCGTGATAGACTGTGGTATCTGGATAGACAGGGCATAGACTCTGTCCTTTCATTGATGACAAAGAAATCTGAGAAGGAGAAGATGATTGAACTTGTTGCTTAACCATAGACATTTAGGTCACCCCTCGTTCTCCCAAGTCATTTGTATCCCCTTTCTTTTGCAAATATTAATAAGGATATGTTAGTATGTGATGCTTGTGAGTTTGTAGGCATACCAGAAGCCCTTATATTAGCTATGGTCATAGGCATTCTCAGTTGTTTGATCTGGTACATTCTGATATTTGGGGACCTTGCCTTATTTCGACAGTTAATAATTTTTGTTATTTTGTGACTTTTATTGATTGTTGCTCCCGAGTTACTTGGTTATACCTGATGAAAAATGATGTTTTTGCTTGCTTTAATGATTTTCACGAGGAGATTCAGACTTAGTTTGGTGCAGTTATGAAGGTTCTGAGGTCTGACAATGGCACGGAATATACGAATCAATCATTTGCACATTATTTATCATCACATGGGATTAGACATCATACTACATGTCCCTACACACCACAGCAAAATGGAGTTGCAGAGAGGAAAAATTGCCACCTCCTCAAGGTTGTGAGGAGTATGATGATATCCATGAATGTCCCAAAACATTTATGGGGACGAGATGACAGTAACTTATTTGATAAATTGAATACCCTCCAAAGTACTGGAGTGAAAATGTCCATTTCAAGTACTAACTGGCACCAAAGAAGATGTGTTGGAGCTCCGGACATTTGATTGTTTATGCTTTGTGAAGGATAAACGACCTGGAGTCCACGAGCGGTTAAATGTGCCTTTGTGGGATACTCGATTGATCAAAAAGGTTTTGTTTGTTGGAGTCTGATTGAGCAACGACCATTTGTGAGTATGAGTCTTACATTTTGAGAGTTTAAACCTTACTTTACCCGAGGGAAAACCTCATCATTCGAGGACTCGCCTCAGTGTGGGTGTGAGGGAGAGAGTGGCATGAGAGGCGAACCACATATAGTGATTGTAGGGGCAATTCGTTGCCCTTGCCCTACTCGAGACACAGATGGTGGTGAGGAGAAAAGTCTGAGTGGTATTGATACTCCGGAGCTGCACTACAGGT
>JAOWBN010251080.1:0-11597 GCA_028565015.1 Pinguicula moranensis | reverse complement strand
TTCTACCCCCAAGAAATAGAAGATGAATGGATTTGGAGATTACCTGGAGAACATAAATATACAGTTTCCAGTGCCTACGAGGAGATCAGGAGAAGCCGTGGACTACACCATCACCACAATCAGACCTTGTACTCCCTATGGGATGGACCAGCTCCACTCAAAGTTACAATATTCAACTGGCAACTACTCCAAGATAGGATTCCGACTATAACTAACCTGCACAGACGAAATATTCTTCAACAAAATGGACAATATCTGAGATGCAAGCTCTGTTACCAATTTGATGAATCCACAGATCACCTATTTACAGTCTGTAACTGGACACATGAGCTATGGATGTACATCTACATATGGCTGGAAGTGCAATTTCCCATCCACTACGATCCGGCGATAAATTATGCAGGCCACATGGAAATTGCGAAAGGCAAGCGGCAGAGACAAGGTTTTCGGTTAATCTGGAAGATGACGAATTGGGGCATTTGGCTACATCGAAATTCCGTAATCTTCAGACAGGAATGGCGATCTCCACAAGAAGTGGGAGAAAACATCAAAGTGAAATCTTGGGAGGTGATGCAGGCGAAGCGAAGAAATCGGCACGGATACAGCCTTACGGACTGGATGAGATGGCCCAAACTCGTGATGTGAGATTGGGTAGTTGGGCTATCGGATGATTGGGCTGTATTTAATTTATTCAATATTTAATAAAATTTCCCTTAACTAAAAAAAAAATCCGTTATTCACATCCAGTCATAGCTTATTGTGGCTCCTATTGACTGTTGGGATTTTTCTTTTTCAATTATCACTGTTCCCGATTTGTTTTTTGCCCATAAATCACGTGTATAAGATGCTAACAAACTCAAAAGAAATTCCTGAATTCCACGACAAGAATCGAGAGACAAAACAAACTAAGACCAATGCCAACCAATGTGAATCTCCGTAGATTTGGCCAAGAGATTCCGCTAGTGCCGACAAGGAGGATAGCCAACCGACCTTTTGCATTCTCCCACGTGGCCAAAGACACATCAAAGCTGAAGGTTCTCATAGTTCTTGTAGATCTATATCTAGATACGGTTAGAATGTATCTAATAAATACGATAATAGAATCTACCTTTTGCGGAAGCGTTTAGAATCATAGCTTTTTGGTTGATTATATTACAAACTGAAATCGGGAGGCTATCAGAGTCCGCATGTAATTCACATACTCAAATCTCTCATCCGGAGATGGTAATGCAGCAATTCGAGAGAATTTGTTTTGGGTTCTCAACACATGAGAATTTTGTATATTTCGTGTGTTGAAATAGGTGCACAACGCAACCTATTTATAGGAGGTTTGTCACTGTTCATTTGACGAATGAATAGTAATAAAATGAAGAAAAACATTTGAAACATTTTATTTGTTTTTTCTGACTAACAGCGCCCAATCGGCTAAATAAGCCGCAATACAGTTTTCAAAAAATCCAGACACTTCGTGTCATATTAAGTCATCATCTAACAAACACAATACTTTCAAAGCGACGATACCCCAAATCCTCTTCGTATCACCGATAGCTACATATTCTTTTAAGCTATACAATATTTGATTACATACTTAATGTAACCGTCGTGGAAAATATGGTGAAGCTGGATAGATTGTTCCTTAGACACTAATGGCCATTCGTATCAATTCGACTGTTTTCGTAATATGGTTCACTGGACTATATAGATCATAGCCCTTGGATGACATATTAAAGTATAGTATCAACTTCAAGTCATAGCTCTAAGTCAAAGAGTAATGTTTTAAGTAGACAAACATATTTTCGTGTGATCACACAATGACAATAAGAGGATTCTTTTGTCATTTTCACAACGGTCATTCTGTAGCACACAGTATGATATGTGTGTCATGGGATGACTCCCACTGAGATGGGCGTGTCACTTACTTATGCAATGCGCAAATAATAGCCGTTGATAAATACAATTAGTCTTTATCCTCTACATTCAGCTTTAAAGCTTTAATGTGAAAACCCAGATATTTCACATTCGATTCACTTAGAATCTCATTTAAGACTTACTAAAGCGACTGTCCATAACATTTATCAATCTCATCCTTCATGCTACACAAGCATAAGGGAATTTCCCGTGTGATAGGGCCAATCATTTAGCTTTTTGCGACATTCATTGTGCCTTATTACTTGATTGCATACACGAGAGTATTACTTAAATGAAAGAAAATGTTAATTTCATTTCACAATCAATTGTTACAAAAATATGTCCTTATAGATTACAAGACATGATCAAACCCTACATAATCATACGCTCGTTACAGGAGCTCTAAACACATCTCTATGATTGGGTTTAGCCAACAGATTGACAATTATCTTGTCAGTAGAAATATAATTGATACTTATATCCACTTTGTTGACAGCATCTTGAACAAAGTGGTAATATTTTTTGGATGTGTTTTGTCTTTCTATGGAATTTTTTATCCTTATCAAACTAAATTTTTTTGTTAAGCAAAATTTCATAAATATTGAAAAAAAAATTACAAACATTATGTATAAGATAGACATAAGAAGATACAAAGAAGTAAAATACAATTGTAGTTCTTATTATTCTTCAGGGACACTAAACCACAAGACACAAATACATTGGTCAATTGATCTTCAATTATGCAGGCTGTTATCGAAGCTTAGTACTTGGATGGCCCTAAGAATCATTACCAACATCAAGCAAATCTTGGTGTATAGCTCACCCTGTATACCTTATAGCATCATAGTCTTATGATTGTTACGATATCTTATAACATTGATCATTAAACTTTTTGCTATGCAGGTTGCCCTCAAAGTAAGCTTCGATAATGATAGACGTCTTTACTGATCCCATAGGGTCTCAGCTCAACCTGCTTACCTTATAGCTTCGTGATCGTATGATTGTTATTTTGCTTAGTAGAAGAATTTCTCTTTGAAAGTTGACAAACCTCTCTTGGATACATTTGAAATCCGTGTTACTATCTCTTGCACATTCTTATCTCGACCCTTATCAGATATATGCAACAGCTAATGTGCAATGTGAGGATTTCCAACTACCAGCCAACTTCCGTTGTGACCAAATCAACTGCTGCATGGAATATATCACAAATGGGGTAGGAGAACACTGCTACATCATCATCAAGATGCTGGTCATTGCCTATATAGTTTGCAGAACATATCTCCCTTCGCTTGGTATGTGAAAGGGAAGGGGTTGTGTACACCCTATTGACCCACCTCCTAACCTGTACCACATGGACTTAAATAAACAGTCAAATTAATCATTGCAAATGTGAAAGGGGTTGTTACACCCTTTTGATTTAAATAACCATCTGAGCATTAGAACACAACGTTTTCATAGGATTCCAAACAGCAGTGTGATTCAGCTTCGTAAAAAAAAAAAATTGTTAAGCCAAAATTCCAAAACTGAAATAAGAGAATGTAAAAAATTAATGAAAAAAGAGGAAGAAAGGAATATAAATATATACAATGAGAGTCCTATATAGATGCACTATAACCTCCAACACATAGTAGATATACTCGCTAGACTCTTTGTGGGTGATCTTGTACTCTACCTTGTCCTCATACTCCCTTTCTGATATAGCCAAGGGTGATTTGGTACATGGCTCACCTAGCGTCATCCGAGATCACAAAGCAACTCGGCATTCAGGTCATCGCCATCATCCTCTCTTCACCATCTCTGAATGTCCTTCATGACTGTCACACTCACATTGTCAAGTTCCCATTTTAGGGATCTTGGTACACAACTTGATACAAATTTGTGGGCTATCCCTGTAGTGGCAGAGAGGGCTATAATCCGAAAAGATATACAATGAGAGTCCTATATAGATGCACTATAACCTCCAACACATAGTAGACATACTCGCTAGACTCTTTGTGGGTGATCTTGTACTCTACTTTTTCCTCATACTCCCTTTCTGATATTGCAAAGGGTGACCTGGTATATGGCTCACCTAGTGTCATCCGAGATCACAAAGCAACTCGGCATTCAGGTCATCGCTATCATCCACTCTTTACCATCTCTGAATGTCATGACTGTCACATTGTCAAGTTCCCATTTTAGGGATCTTGGTACACAGCTTGATACAAATTTGTGGGCTATCCATGTAGTGGCAGAGAGGGCTATAATCCAAAAATACAGACTACTGATCATAAACAAAGAGCATAGACATGTGTTATCTACTATGCTATCTATATCTGAAATCATTCAAAGGCCCTCTATGTATAAGTACCAAATTGGCTCTCTTCAGCCCGCAGGTTGAGTAATGCATTGAAGGACAGATGCTCCTTCTCCAATAAAGAGGGTATATGCCACCATGGCTATCTCGGTTTCATGCTTGGAAGAAACTCTTGTGAATATGTAGTTCCACTTTTTCAAACAAAATCAAATTGTCCAGTCTTAGAGGACTTAGCAAACCCCTGACTAGCTTTTGTTAACCTACCTGTACCCAAAAGATTTAGGAGAGAAGTGAGATAGCATAAGATATTCAGCAAGATTTTACTATTAAATAAGAAGTGAGACAAATCAAAGTCAGATATTCTCTCAGAAGTATTCTGCTGAAAACATAAATATAGCCTAAACAAGATTCAGCATTGTAACATTACCACACACATGGCTTAACCCCCTGTGTACCGCATATCCACAAGTAAAACTATTCTCCTTTTGATAGGAAGATGCACTCCGGATTTGCAGGTTCATTAAATAATCCCGCAGCAACATTAGCAATTTTTGTAGACAAACCAAAGGATTTAATAACCAAGTCATTAAAAGAGTATGAAAAATGTTTTCTTCTGGCTCTGTGCCACAGCCAAATTGCTTGATTGATTTTTAAGACAGAATTCATAACATTTACAAGTGCTGACTGAAAATGAAAGCCATTTCGAGCTAACCAAATATGCCAAATCATGGCTGCCCAAATAGATTTCTAGATCTCTTTGCTAATCTGTGGAGGCTTTGCACCCTTAAAGGTCTCAAGAAATGGAGCCCGGATATGGGACAATTGATTTGTTTCTGAGGTGTCCATCCATATTTGGATTTCTCTCCAGATGTGCACAAAGAAGGGACAATGAAAAAACAGGTGATCAACTGTTTTCAAATCATTAGAACAAAAGGGGCAAAGAGCTTCCTGTGCATCAGGTATGATATTTTTTCTTTGTAGTGTTGCTTTTGTTGGAACAACATCTTGCATCATTTTCCAGACAAAGAAGGATATCTTTTTAGGCACCATCCTGTTCCAAATGTCTGCTAGTTTCGGAGCTTCCCATTGAGAATAATTTGAGGGCCTGTAGCAACAATAAGTTTATTGGCTTGGCTGACAATGTACTTGCCCTCTTGATTACCATCAAAGAAATACCTATCCTTTTCCATTCTGTTAAAGAGACAGCCTTGTAGGCAAGCAAGTAAGTTTATTAGGTCGGATTTTTTTGTATCTCTTAGTTGTCTTCTCCATGATCAGATCCAATTCCATGTGTTTCCTTCCCAACTGCCACAGTTTGATACAAAGGAGTTAGGATGTGAAGTTACTCTGAATAGACTGGGATACAGCTTTGCGAGAGAAATATTGCTATGCCACTATCCAGCCAAAATTTAACCCAAGCCTCATTTCCAACTCTGATCCTAAGAAGTTGATAGAACCAACTAGAGTTCATCGTTGCATGGATATCCTTCCACCAGCTAGAGGCATACATCATACCCCTTCCTCTCCCTTTACATCTTACTAGAGGTTGGGTTGGCCTTATAAGTTCTTTGTGTCCGCACAAAGTAAGCACTCCATCTTGGCCGTATTTGGATCTGATGATTTCCATGGCTAGACTATTTTCCCTACTAAGAACTCTAGCTCCCCATTTCCCCAGCATCGCATCATTGAAGTTGTCCAGTTTCTGTACTCCCAAACCACCCTTATCAACATATTCAGTGATCACCTTTAGCTAATCTGATCACCTTTAGCTATGATAGAGGTTACGATGGAAGGGCAGGTTACACAGTTCATGAACTAGGTTCGAATCACTGATTTTTCACTATAGATTCATTGCTCAGAGGAGCTCTAGTCTTGAGATGGTACTTTTTGTACTTGTTTTGGGTTTTTCTTTCATTATCCCTTGTAAATATTTTACATGTATATGGAAATTGGCTTATAAAAAAAACTGTTCAGTGATCTTCTTCCATGAAATCCAGCAGGTTTTCTTTTTGTCCTTTCTGTTATACCAGAAAAAGGACATCTGGGCAGCAGAGAGTTTCATGATGATTGTTGGTGGAGCCTTAGCAAATGCAAAGTAATGGGAGGGCAGAGCTGCAAGGACAGAATTGATAAGTATGATTTCCCCCCATGGAGATCTATATCTGTGGTTCAAGGCCCTTCTAAATTTATCTATAATAGGACTCCATGTTGCAACTCTTGATGGGGTTGCTCCCATAGGTAGCCCCAAGTATTTAACTTGGAAGGAGCTTCTTTTACACCTCATACATGCAGTCATCTCTTCTACTATGTCCTGCTGCATATTGACCCAATAAGGCTGCACTTTGAGAAACTGATTTTGAGGCCAAAGGTGATCTTAAAAATCTGCAGTACAACTTTGAAGGATTTTATTGTATTCCAATTTTCTTGTACCCAGAGCAAGGTATCATCTGCAAACTGCAGATGAGTGATTAGTACCTTCTCTTGGCCAACATATAGACCTTAAACATATTGATATCCGCAGCTTTTTTTTATCAGCACTAATAGGTCTTCAGCAGCAACTAGAAAGAGAAAAGGGAACAAGAAGTCCCCTTGCCTTAAGCCTCTGCTGGGGTAGAACTCCATAGTAGGACTCCCATTAATCAAGATTGGTGTGGAGGTAGATTCCATGATGGCTTGAAGCCACCAGATCCAGCAGCTAGGAAATCCCATTTGCAGCATAACATCAAACAAATAACTCCAATTGTTGGTATCAAAAGTTTTCTCAAAATCAACTTTGAAGAATAACCCCTGGCTCCTCAATTTCCTCAGTTCAACCACCACCTCATTGGCTGTCATGACACTATCCAGAAGCTTTCTGTTTTGGATTAAAGCCATCTGATTTGGAGATATGATCTCCTCCATCACACCTTTGATTCTTTTGGCCAAACTTTAGATAGCGGTTTTGGCATAGCTCCTATTAGAGTTATTGGACGATAGTCATTGATGTGTAGAGGTGTCTCTTTCTTGGCTATCAGAGTAATATGAGCTGCATTGCTTCCTCCAGCCAATTTTCCATTCTTTAAAACTCCAAGCCTGTAACACCTCTGATATCTCCAGCTCAGAGAAGAGTTGCATCAGCAAATTCTTGGAATCCGTAGAGAGTTTTTTGAAAGGTATACCACAGACCTTGAGCCTGTTCCAGTTGCTCGGCAAACCTGTCTTGAAAGTGATTCAGAAAACATTCCTTCTTCTGTTCCTGTTTAACCAACCGTGGAAGTAAGCAGTATTAGCATCCCCTTTTTGGATCCAGTTTATCCTAGATTTTTTATAGAGTATGTTGTCTATATTTCTTGTAAGCTTGCACATTTGTTCCTGTAGGTTGAGGATGCTCTACTGTTCAGCCTCAGAGATATGTGGCACTGCGGTCTCTACCTCAATCATCATATCACACAGCTGCTTCACAATTACCTTTATTATAGTCATAGGATCTCTTGGAGTTCCCATATTCCATACTTTGATACCAGCTCTGATAGACTTGATTTTCTCTGTAATTTTGAAGCTGGTTGCCAATTGGACATGGAATTCCCAATCTTTTCGACCATCAAAATGAAGTCCTTATTCTCTTTCCAGACATCCAAGACTCTCATAGGTTTAAGCCCCCAACTTAGAGTATCAGAATCTAGAGCAATCAGACAATTATCAAAGTCATCTTTGTGAAGGCCTTTTTGTATCCATGTTGTGTCATAGCCTAACCACTTATCATTCACTAAGAAACGGTCCAGTCTGCTCATAACTTTTAGGGACTTAAGATACTAGTTGAACTGCCTTCTTTCCATCCTCAAGTCATGTAGGGACATATCATGGATAAAGTCCCTGAAAGCATTGATCTCCTGAAGACAAGAATGGTTAGAAATGCCTCTCCTCTCACTTGGAGCTAGTACAGCATTAAAATCCCCACTAAACACCATTTATCCTCTTCTTTGCTAGTATACATGTTCTTGATTTCATTCCACTGATCCAGTTTAGATTCAAGATCACCCGGACCATAGATGTTCAGCATATGAGATGCAAAACTATCTCCATGCCAAATCCCAGTCACTCCTAACACTCCATCTTCCGAGAGGACGCATTGTCTTTTAAATTCGTTCTTGTTCCAAATACATAAAGAGTCCATCGGATTGCCCCATAGCTCCCTGATAAATCCAATCACACACACACACCACCCCTCATACCATAAGAAATCACAAAGCTCTTTCCCAATCTGGCTCATCTTTGTCTCTTGTAAACTCACAAAATTTGCTCTTTGTGTCCTAATACAATCTTTAGCTCTCTACCGCCTACTTTGGCCACAAAGGTGTCTTACATTGTAGGTAATGGCCTTCATCTGGATAACTTTACTTCTTTTCCAAACTTAGCACTTTCTCTTATATTTCTCTTAGATGCCATCCGGTTATTATGTGTCATATGGATTATAATTTCCTTGGTTTCCTGAATATTTGGGGCAAAGATCAGTCCTAAATCTCTGCTTACAACTATAATTTGGTAAGTTTCTTCCTCCACTAGAGCCATAGAGGGGGCAGCCCCAACAGAGGGAAAAGTATGCTCATCTGATAACTTACCAATCCAATCATCCATAGTTGATAAGTTTTTTAATCTTTCATTATCATGATCCATTCTCATTTGGCTCCTTGACTTTGGTCTTACCCCCTTCTTTTTAACTACGACCTTCTTAGGGGTAGTGTGCAACTCCCTTTAAGTTTGAGGGATACCACTTCTCGGAGAATACTCCCTATCATCCAATATGGGAGTCACTGTCAGATCAGTTCTAAATTCAGTTGTATCCTGCCTGAACTCTTCAACAACTTCAACCAAGCAGTCTATAGGAAGATCATCAGATAGAGGAGTTTCTTCACAAAGCACAGTATCAGGGGACAATTGAGTTTCAACACGTGCCAAATCTAACCCAACACTCTGGTGACCACAGTACTGGTCCCCTGTTATAGGATCACAGTCCTTCTAACCTGTTATAGGGTCATTCCCTGTTATAGGGTCACTGTCCGGTTCAACTGTTGTAGGGTTTCCCTAGGATGGAGGTCATAGGGGTGTGGGATGCGGATCCACAATTAACGCAGGTGTTTATCACTGGAGTAGCCAATTACTACTCGGCCACCAATATAGCTTTTCTGGTATCCATGCATCAGAGGATGAGGTGTTTGCCTTTCCCTATACATCCTTATCACAGCTTTGAATATAAGGCCTTAATTGAGGTGTATCCTGAGGTCTCACTATCAATACTAGACAGTTATCCGGACCCTTTTGTCCTGTAGGTGTAACAAGGCCATCCAACTCATTTCTGTCCAAAGAGTCCATAAAGGTGCCCTCATCAGAGCTAGTAAGCTCCTCTGAACCTCTTTTTGAACATGTGCTACCAGTGAGCACCCTGCCTTGCTTCTAACAGTTAAGTGATGAATAGATTATGCATGGTATCATCCACTTTGATATAGTTGTTGGAACCTTACAGCCTATGTCAACCTGGATCAATAATTGTGCAGCCTCTAGGTATCTCTTTTTGCATCGTGCAATTGTCCACTTGAATCATAGTGCCTAACTTCGCACGAACGATTTTCGAGATTGATTTATTCCAGAGTTGTATGGGCAGTCTATACACCTTAATCCATACCATGCGCTTAGAGTAGGTAGCAGAGCCCTCTTAAAAGAATCCCCTCAGGATGCCAACTCCTGAAACCAGTTCATCAACGAAGCCTTATATTTTTCCACTAAGTTTTTTAGTTCAAGTGGATCTTCCTCCCATAGTAGAACCTGATCATTTCCCATAGGACTAGTTGTGACATTCAACTAAGAGATGTTGCCTTTGTGCACTGTTGGGGTATCTGAGGCCGTTGGCGCTCACGAACAGGACATCTTTGAGCAACCTCAGCCTAGCTCTTTTTCGGGTTCCGTTGTCTGAGCATTGGCTCAAAAGGAGACTTACCTGCCTTTATGATAGTTTGTCGTATGTGTTTCATCTTGGGCGAAGCAAATATTCACGGATTCAAGGCTTGTGTTTGGTTACGAGGGTTTGTAAGAAGGAGGGAAAGGGTAGGAACAAAGAACAAGAACCAAGAGGAACAGGGGAAAATGAGGCTCTATGTGTCTCCCCGTGCGCGAGAGGCATCCTCGAGGAGAAGGATGAGGGAGTATTTCGCCTTTTAGCAGTGGCTGAGAGGCATGGCAACGGAAGGGAGAGATGCAGGTTTACTGTTCATACATGGGAGTGGGAGGACGAGAGAATCTTTGAGAGACACATTTTCGGTGTTTAAGCAAACTGAATTGTTGCCTATTGTCGAAGTTCATTTCTATAGGATCGTTGAGACTCAAAATCAAATCCAAATATTGTAGAAAACTTTAGGCTAAACTGCCCTTTGCACAGCTACGTTGCATGTGACGTATTCTGCTTTCATAGTTGACAAAGCGATGCATCCTTGGTTCTTGCTGCATCAAGATATGGATCCTACACCATTTATCAAGACATATCCAGAGGTCGACTTGTACTCATCCAAATTACCTCCCCAATCGGCATCCGTAAACACCACAAATGTAGGTCACCCCTCGATAGCATAGAACTAGGTCGGTCGTTCCACAAAGGTAACAAAAGATACTCTTGATTGCTTACCAATGAGCAAGCCTCGGGTTATTTTGGTAAAAGCTCACCAACCCAATCATGAGCAGATGTCCAACCGTGTACATAACATGGTGTAGGAATTTTGGAATCTATACTAAGTGTCATAAACTATATTGCATGCGAAAGTATAAAGAATTGTGTGTGCAAACATGCATAACAAAAAAAATCCTGAATTCCTTTTCCTTGGACATTCCTAATTTACACAACTTAAACATCGAGTGGGAATAAATCATTTTTGCTTCAAGAAGATTTCTTCTTCAAGATCATGAAAGTAGTTTCCTCTTCAAAGTGTCCAAATGTCCACCCTCTATGGTAGTCCAAACCACCACAACCCTTGAGAGCTTATAAAACCTTATGTACAACTTATATGTGTTTTTTTGGAGTGCTAGCTCTACATTTAAAGTTCAAGAAGATGAGAGGAAAAATTGCATTGAGTGCAAATTCTTTACCCCTTTCTCTAACTTTCGGATAGAGAGAGAAAGTAAAGAGAGAATCTCTTTGTTTCTTTTATCGAGACTTCGAAAATGCATCAATCTTTCACATATCATGTTTTGTGTTTATAGAGGTTACCATGAGTTTTAGATGCAACACACATGTCCTAGAGTTGATCAACACTTGATCCTAGCCATACGTGTGCTTGAACTTTGGACAACTTATGTTTAGGTGTCATGGTTTTGTAGAATCAAACCATGCAACTAATATATACAACTCTTTATATATTATTACACCATT